>JAJLZM010000007.1:0-109483 GCA_030572235.1 Ambrosiozyma kamigamensis | reverse complement strand
ATAATCCTATATCATGCATATATCAATTAATATACAATATGTACTTGAGAAAAAAAAATATAATGATTGATTTTCTTTTATTGTTCCTTTGAAGTGTGTAAAATAAAATACTTAAGCTTGATACTAAAAAAATTTGATGTTTATTATATTCAATCCTTTTCTCAGTATTGTATCAAAACAATTGATTCCACTTAATTGAATTTCACAACTTTTTGGTTGTATCATCATGAACATATTTTAAAGTATTTACGTTAGAAATTTAGAAATTAGAAATAAGAATTATAAAGCAAAGAACTTGAAATTATGAAATATAAGTAAATCTCTCTTTTTTTCCCGGTTATATTCTTCCATTATTGTTTTTTAAAATTCGCATATAATATAATTCAAAATCACGTAATTAATTGGATGAAAATCATATATAAAAAGGAATTAAATAATTGCAAAAATAAATGCAAAAGAAATCTTTAAATTAACTATGAAAAAGTTTTTTGAAAACTAGGAAAGTGAAAATTAATGAATTTTATGAATTTTTGTTTTTATATATAGCTTATAATTATATGCTTATAACATATATGGTTACAATATGAGTACATGGCAGTACATGACAGCTATAGTATACAGTAAAGTGAAGTGAAGCAAAGTGAAGTAAACTAAAGTAGTAAAGTAGTAATAGAATTATTTATAGCCGGTCCATTAGCCGAACTAATTAACTAACAAGCCGACGCTACTACATATATAGCAACAAAGTTTTGTCCGCGGTCGCGGCAGCGGCGGCACTACAGTATACATATAGAGCAGCTCTATAGCACATTTTATATACTTTAAATATGGTTAATTATTTTCATTTTTAACTCTCTAAATCTCTCTTGCTTGCTTAATTCTTACTCTATTATTATAATCCATATGTATTTGATCTCTCTACTTTCCATCTTCAACTATCTGCCAAATCCTTATATAAACCGTTTTTTTTCTTCCCACTGCAGAATTAGTTAATCTTAGAAATTAAAACCCTTCTTCCTAATCAAATTCTCCTTATAAAATGTCCCAGTATTCAAATTATCCGTCAATCCCAGAACAACAAGTTCAACAAGTTCAACAAGTTCAAGTTCAAGTTCAACAACAAGTTCAACAAGTTCAACAACAACAAGTTCAACAAGTTCAACAACAACAAGTTCAACAAGTTCAACAACAACAACAACAACAGCAACAACAAGTTCAACAACAAGTTCAACAAATTTCAAATTCAACTAAATATCCTTCAAATAATATAGGTGATAATTCGGTACTTCAATCTAATTCTGTAAACAATCCTATTGCTCCCACAGAATCTCAAAGCTTTTCTCAAAAATATCAACAAAAGTCTTCAAATCCTTCCCAGTATTCAAACCTAACCCAGGTTGGTCAAAATACTCCAGGTCAATCTCACTTTAATTATTACCCAAATCCTAGCATATCTGCTCCAAATTCATACACCAACCAAACTGTACCAATTGGAGGTTTATCTTATAACCCATATGGCCAGTCTAATCTTCAAACTGTCTCAAGCCACCCTCAAGATGCTTATACTAGATTTCAATCATATCAATCTCAATATTCATATTATAATCCTGCTCCAATAACTCATCCTCATCATTATGGAATTAGAACTAAGGTTACCTCAACTATGTGGGAAGAACAAAAAACAGTATGTTATCAAGTTGAATGTAATGGAGTCACTGTTGTTAGAAGGGCAGACAATAATATGATTAATGGTACTAAACTACTAAATGTTGCTAAAATGACAAGGGGTAGAAGAGATGGTATTTTGAAAGCAGAAAAAACAAGAGATGTTGTTAAAGTTGGATCGATGCATCTTAAAGGTGTTTGGATTCCTTTTGAAAGAGCTTCTGCAATGGCTCAACATGAGGGAATTTTTGATATGCTATATCCTTTATTTGTTAAAGATATTGCAAAAGTTGTTAAAACAACTGCCATTCCAGATGACCATTACTATCAATCTTATGAACCACCTCAACATTTTCAACCAATTCCAATAATGGATTCAGCTTATTCTTTCCAAACTCAACCAGCATTTATTCAAACTCAACAACAACAAGTTCCTCTATTACAATCTACGTCTCAGCAGATTTCAACTTCAAAATCTCATGCTCCCAGTTCTCAACTAGATGAAGAACCTTCATCTGCTAAGAATAAGATAAATTCAGAATCTCGTCATTCAGGCTCAGTTTCTTCTCAATCATCATGGAATTCATATCCTAACCATGCAAATCCCTCAACTTTCACTTTTAGTACCACTCCACCTCAAAATAAGGTCTCCAGCTACCCCCCACAACAACATCAACAACATCAAAGATCAATTTCTATGCCAACATCTTCTGCATTATTTTCTGCACCATCAAATACCCCAGATTACCAGGATTCCTACAAAACCATTCCTATGTTGACTTCTTCTAGTACTTTAAATATTCAACAGCCACCTAGAAATAAAATCGAAAGCCCTTACCAAAATGATTCTACTACTCACAATGAAATCTCTGGTTCTTCTAATAACTTGAACACTTCTTCTGGAATAATTAATTCACTGGGTAACTTATCTAATACTGCCACGGATACACATAATAAAACTCAACCTCAGACAGGTTAATAATTGAATTGTTCCACAATTTGCTTGCATCTTCATGGATATTTTTCTTTTTCTTACTATAAGCTTTTGGATTTTTATATAAAATATTTGAAAATTGATTTTTAATACACTTAATATATAACAAACATATAATATAGACTAATACTATGTAATGTAATATGTAGTAGGTATATAGTATAAGTAGATGCAGTATAAGTAGTACGTAGATACAAAATCCGGACGAACCGGAGTATTTCCTAAAACGAGTTAAGATTATCCGGAAAATGCTTACGTAACTTGAGATTTTTTTTATTTATTTTTTTTTTATTTTTTTTTTCAATGAATGTATGAACTATAATTAATTTATTCTTTCTTATAAGTCATATATATATTATAGGTTTTAAGAAGATACTAAAATGACGGCACCATTTTTTCAGGTTGAAGGATGGGGTTTAGAAAACAAAGAGGTTGTTCCCACTAAAGTTAAGAGCAAGAAAAATAAAAGTGCTAAGGCTAAGAAGGAAGAGAAAGAACTAAAAGATAAGACTAATCATCAAGAGAGAATAAACAAACCTAAACAGCCAGATGGAAGGAAGACTGAAAAAAAGAGAAAGAGGGATCAAGAGGAAAGCAACTTTGAAAAAGAACCAACCAGCAAAAAATCAAAGAAAAAGAAGTTATTATCAAAAGAGATAGAAGATAAAAAAGATAGCACTGTCATTACTGATGATAGCGATTCTTCCCCAGTTTTACTCAGGAATATGAAAGCTAAGCTAACTCCTCTACAACAAAAAATGTTAGCTAAATTATCTGGATCAAGATTTAGGTGGATTAACGAACAGCTATATACAATCAAATCTGAAGATGCTTTAGAACTTATCAAGAACCAACCCGAATTATTTGATGAATATCATAAAGGATTTAGATCTCAAGTTGAATCATGGCCTGAAAATCCGGTTGATGTCTTTGTAAAATTGATAATTGATAGAGGATCCTTCAAAAACGTTAATGCTCCCGGAGGATTACCAGCTGTTGTTAATGACGGTAAAAAAGAAGTTGTTATTGCTGATATGGGTTGTGGAGAAGCTCAGTTGGCTTATGATGTTGAAAATTTTCTTAAACAAGTTAAAGGTGGAAATAATCATAGTAAAAAAGGAAATAAGAAGAAATTTACTAATAAAGGGAAATATTCTAAAAACTTAAATATTTCTGTTCATTCTTTTGATTTAAAAAAAGCCAACGACAAGATAACTGTGGCTGATATTAGACATGTCCCATTAGGTGATGAATCATGTAGTATAGTTATATTTTGTTTAGCATTAATGGGGACCAACTTCTTAGATTTCATTAAAGAAGCATATAGATTATTAATTCCTAGAGGTGAACTATGGATCAGTGAAATCAAGTCAAGATTTCAAGATGAGAAAGGTGAAGAATTTATTAATATTTTAAAATCAATTGGCTTTTTCCATAAGAGTACTGATGACTCAAATAAAATGTTTACAAGATTTGAATTTTTCAAACCACCAACTGAGATGTTAAAAAATAGAAAAGATAAGAAGAAATTTATTGAAGATTTGAGTGAATTAGAAGAAATAGAAGAAAAAAGGGAAACCCAACCTGAAGGTGAATGGTTATTGAAGCCTTGTATTTATAAGAGAAGGTGAATTCTTTTGAATGAATGATTTTTTTTGATTCTTTTTTGTACAATTTTTTATTCATGGACTGTTATTATTATTTTCCTAATCTGCTTAAATGTAGTGGTATATTAGAATTTGAAGTATATAACTTAATAATATAAGCTATTATTATTATTATTCTAGATAAGTTAACTGGAAGTCACGCGAATAACAGTTTTTCGCTTTAAATGAAGCAAATTCGAAATTTGAAGTTACTGGGTATATTATACCCTATACTTCTTTATTCTAACCAATCGGTAATTAATTAGTCAAATAGTTAAATATGATAGCTACTAAAGTGAAAGTTGGTATTATTCCAGAACATTTTTCAACCCCAACTCAGTATGCAAAAACCAAGCAATTCTTTGATGAAAATATTATTGATGTTGAATTAATTGACTATCCATCAGGTTCTGGTCATTTAATTCAATCATTGAAAAATAATGAAATTGATTATGCTATTGGATTAACCGAAGCATTTGTTAGAGGTATCTGTAACGGGGATGAAAAATATAAGATTATAGGTACATATGTTGAATCACCATTATGTTGGGCAATTTCTACTGGATACAATAGAGATGAATTGACTAATAAAGAACAATTGAAAGGCAAAAGAATTGGTGTTAGTAGAATTGGATCAGGTTCATATGTCATGTCTTTTGTTTTAGGATTACAAGAATCATTTCCGGAACCATTTTTTGAAAAGTTTGTTGTTTTAAATGATTTTAAAAATTTAAGAGATAGTGTTAACCTAAAAGAAGGAAGCAATGGAAGTGAAGCTTTTATGTGGGAACACTTTACAACCAAAAAGTATTATGATAATAAAGAAGTTAAAAAAATAGGTGAAATTCTCACACCATGGCCATCATGGATTATTGTTTCACATATTGATAATAAAATAGAAGTTGACAATGCGTTCCTAGAAGGGTTACAAAAAGGTATTGAATATTTTGAACAGAATATTGATGAATCAGTTGAATATATTCATTCAAACTTGGATTACTGCGAAGAAGATGCTAGAGAATGGACCAAATCTGTTAGGTTTAGTAAGAACGTTAAAGAAGTCAATCATGAAACTATCATTAAGACCACAAAGGATGTGTTAAAGAAGGCTAATGTTGTGACTGACACTGATGATATTCTTGAAGCTCGTTTGAATAAGTTTGTTGTGTAAAATGTGTATCACTCACTGTTTTATTTTTATTACGTTAATTTGTGGTACTACTATAGTTAGCCATATAGTCTGTAGTCTATATAGCTGTACCAGCTACAGTATAAAATATTAATTATCTGACAGCACAATGTTGTATTGTGCACTATACAGTTAGTGTACCAGTCAGTGGCAGCGGATGCGAAATTGATTCGTTCCAAAGTTATATGTGCAAACCATAGTTAAGGGCTAACACTGTAGTAATACATCCAAAACTCCAACACAAGAATAACAACCACCCTACAAAATGCACCAATCACAGGAAAGTCTCAATGAGATGAACAATTCATTGAAGGATTCCTCTTCTAGTTCAAGTCAAATGTTTATTCCTGACTCGATGGCACCTCTACAACAGCATCATGATAAGTTTGATAACCATAACCATTCTGATTATTTCTCTACTGATATGGATTTTGATACCGCCTACATGCTATTAACTGGTGAAACTGATAATACCACAAATATTCCTAGTAACCTAGCTTTCATACCTCCAGTTTCCCATCAGTCTCCTTCTTCTTCTAATAATAATATGAATAATAACTTACCTTTCTATGGTGGTGGATCACCTATCAATTCATTACAAAATTTTGATCAATTACGTCTTCCTACTACCCCTGTCACAGAACAGTATATTAAAACTGTGATGAATTTAGATAATTCTAATACAAATCTAAGGGCCACATTTGAACAACAGCGACGTGATCTATTAGATAAAGCTCCTTCATTTCAATTGTCTCCTAAAAATTCACCTTCTTCTGCTTCAAATGTAGAATTAGATAAATACCCTTCTATACTTCCATTAACTCCGGGGAATAATTTCAATGATTCTGGAAGAGCTTCTCCAATTTCTCCCAATACTAAAAATCTACTGGCAACATTTAATACGTTAAATTATACTGCTAATCAACATTCTTTCTTTGCTAATAATAACTGTAATAATGATTTACTATCAAGTTCTGAAACTAACGCTATAGCAGATTTTTTAGATTCCATCGCAAACAATCAAAGTTTTGAAAATTTATCTAAACACTGGCATTCAATAGATCCAGAAGCATCCCATAATATAAATTCAGGAAATTACATAAAAGCCAATGATAAAATTGAATTTGAAGCATATGGTAACAGTGATAAGTTCATAAGTGACCAGAAAACCAACGATTTGAGTACTTTAAATGAAAAAAATGAAGAAGAAATTAAATCTAAAGTGATGAAGAAAACTAGTAGAACTAGAAATCCAAGTTCAAGTAAAAAAAACAATCCAATTACAAAACCACCTAATTCAGAAAATTTAACTAAAAAAGTTTTGACCGAAGAAGAAAAGAAGTTTAATCATACAAACTCTGAACAGAAAAGAAGAGCCTTAATTAAAGAAGCATTTGATAGGTTGGTAGACACCTTATCAGAATCTCCTGTTAAATTGAAACTAGAAGACGACGATAACCCTAAGAAGAAGAAAAAGTCCACTAGGAAATCAATGTCTAAGTATCATGTTATGCTATTAGCTTTGACTGAGATTGAAAGATTACTTCAAATTAATAAAACCTTAGGAGAACTAACTGGATTTAATTCATAGATCCCAAGTTTGACTAATGAATATATATATATGTCTTTGCTTATACTATTTTAATTTAAATGGATGTTTTAATTATGTTCTAGTACTGTACTACGTACGAGTCTACGACGGTAGTGGTAAAATTTAATTGTTGTAACTTGTAAACAAACGCGCTTGGTTGTAATTCGTTCTCTTGTAAACACCAGTTTAACACACACTTGATTACTGTATTACTATTATTTACAGCTTTCAACCTTTCAACTTATACATCTAAAACATCCAGCTCATGTCCTTAAAGCCATATCCACCACAACTCCACTATCCAGGCTACGACACTCATCATGGAGATAAGGATGTAGCTGACAACGATTATCAAAGCTTACCTATAGATTTAGATTCAACAACAACAGAATTTGAAAATGAAGAATTAGAATCAATATCAACAGAAACTCTTAAAGACATGATTAAGAAACATGACTCAAAAATTATACCAATTGAAAAGAAACAATCGTTCATCGAAACTTTCCAGACCTTGAATAAAGCCAACATGTTCAAAGATTTATCTACTCCTGTTAACAATGCTTTTTTTTCTTCAACTCCAGTTTCTTCTGCACCATTGCAATCGATAGGTGATAAGAATGATGATAATAGCCACGTGAAAAAATTAGCCAAGAAGTTTGATCAACCAACTGATGTTAATACTTCTAGAAATCAAAATATTGAAGATGGTTATGGTTCTGGTTATGAAGCTGATGGTTATACGAATGAACTTGGAAATGCTCTTTCTACAATTAACAAGAAAAGCAGTACTAGATCTTTTGAAATTACTTCTAGAGACAAAATGATAGAAGATTTAAATTCAGAAAATTCTATTTTGAAAGAAAAAAATGAAGACCAATCAACTAAAATCACCTCTCTCCTAGAAAAAATCAACTTGTTAGAATATGATTTGAACTCCAGAAATATAGATTTTGAAAACTTAGAATCAACAAAAGATAGACTGAATGTTCAAATAGCTAAATATGAAACTCAACTTAAAGAAAAAGATGCAGATGTTTCAAAACAAAAATTACAATCTTTTGAGTCTTTAAAGAAAATCAAAAAACTAGAGATGGAAATTTTTGATTTAAAAGAGAAGATGATTAGTAATAGTACACAACAAGAATTAGAAATTGTTAAACTAAAGAAGACTCTCACCGATTCTCAACAATCAAATGCTCAAATATCAAATGAAAACATTGAAAAGGAAGCTAATGTTGTTGAAATATCCACCAAAATGAATGCCTTACTTAGTGAGACTAATAAAGAAAGGCAGGAATATTCAAGTAAAATAAAAGAGCATGCCATATTAATCAATGATTTGCAATCTGAAACAGAGGAATTGAAAACTGAAAACAATGAGTTGAAGGAAAGTAATAAGAAATTATCAGATGAAAATAGAGGTCTTCAAAAAGATAAATTATCCATTACTGATGAGCTAAATGCTATTATAAAATCAAGAGATCTTGCCAATAGTTCTTTGAAACAGTTAAAGAATGATCTTGATGAAAAAGTAGTTTTAATAGAGTCACTTACCAATCAATTAACTGAATCAAAACATTTCACTGAAAATAATAACTTGAGAATTAGCGAGAAAGAATCTGAAATTGAAAAACTATTAAATCAATTAAAAGATAAAGATTTTCAGATTAAGGAACTTGAAACTAAAATTTCTGATCTAATGGAAGAAATAAAGCACAAAGAATCCCAAATTACTAATTTAACTCTTAAATTCAACGAAAAAATATCCGAAAATTGTGTTTCTTTATCCAACAGTGAAATTAAAGATAAGAAAATAACTGATCTTGAAAGCATATTGTCCTCTAAAGATAAAAAAATCCAAGAAACCTCATCTCAAGTTATAGAAATCAATTCCAAATTATTAAACATATCCAATGAATTGGATGCAAAAAAGAAAGAAGTTGGTGACAATTCAGACAACTTGAACAAACTCAATTCTAAATATATCAACCTTGAATCAGAATTCAATCAAAGTAGGACTGAAAATTGCAAACTTTCATCCGAGCTTAAACAAAAAGCTCAAGAATTGAACGATTTAAACATACTTCTTACTAAAAATAGCAATGAATTGAATCAAGTTACGATTAAATTACAAGATTTACAAAGTAAAAATGAGGAGCTTTGTGATCAATTGAAAGATAAAGATAAGGATACAAAGTTATTAAATGATATTAATAAAATAAAAGAAAATGAGTTATCGGAAGCCAACTCAAAATTGTCAAGTGAAGAAATCAAGTTGGATAACTTGACTTTTCAAATTTCGGATAGAGATTTCAAAATCATTAGGTTATCTAATCAAATTAAAGATAAGGATTCTCAAATCATCAATAAAGATTTTAAAATTAAAGAGTTGACAGCTTTACGCAATAAAAATGATGTTACGATTGAAAATCTTTCTTCTGAAGGAGTTAAAAACTATAATTTAATCTTGAAATTGAAGGCTGAAACAGAAAGCAATAATGATCAAATTAATTTACTGAATTTGAAATTAAAGGAAAAAGAAGTTGAATCTGATGGGCTCTCGGCAAAATTGAAACAGAAGGAGTCTGCATTAGTAGAGTCACTTTGTACAATAAACCTTCAAACAACTGAGATAAACGGTTTAATAGAATCAAATAAAGCTTCAAAAGAATTAATTAATGAATTTAAATTGCAAATGGGAGAATCTGATAAACTTTTAACAAATAAAGATATCCGATTTCATGATATATTAGAACTAAGTAATATCGAGAAGTTAACAAAAGTTGAACTAGTCAACGATTTAAAGAACATATTGCATTTATTTTTCATGAAGTATAAGAATTTGGAATTATTTTTGAAATATTTAAAGACCATCACATTATTGCATGAAGAGTTTACCAAGAAAGTCCATTTAATAATTTATAAAAATCCTTTAAATCCTGATTTTGTATTTGCTGAAACAGGTAGTAGGAAAATTAACCATGATTTTGTAAGAGCTAGATTGGAATGTTGCATGGATAATATGATTGGTACTTTAAAGACTCATTTAGTTGACCAATAATTTTAAAGATTTCCTATTTTATTGTATATTAATTTGTTATTTATTTATACTGAATATAAATTCTACATCATCGCTATTACGTTTGAAGTTGTAATTTTTAAATCGGTTTTAATAAATAAAAAAAGCAATATGAAAAGTTAAAATAATATGAAGTAAAATGTTTTAAAAAAAAAGAATGATATAAAGTGATAAAAAGTTATTTTTGAGATCATGAATGAGTAAATAAATCAAGGTTTTAAAGTAGCTAAATCAATTGGTTTACCAATGGTAACAATCTTATCATATAATAAGGTAGTTAAAAATTCACCAACTTCAACTTCACCACTAATTTCTTTCTTTAAACAGTCTGCAGCAATAGCATATTTGTTACCAGGTCTTGTTGGTGATAATTTAGCAACTTCTTCATCAATTAATTTACAGATCAATTGAGGAGTTATGGTTTCCTTAGTATCATCCAATTGAACATTATGTTTACACCAGGAGTATAATTGTAGTCTTGAAACTTCTGCAGTTGCGGCATCTTCCATTAAGTTATTGATTGGAACACATCCTAAACCTCTTAACCATGATTCCATATAATTCAAACCAATATAAATATTAGCATTAACACCATTATAAGTAATTTGACCACCTTCAATATTAGTATCAACTAAATCTTTTTCTGAAATTTGAACTTCAGGATATTGTCTAAATAATTGATTTGGTGTTGGCATGTGCTTTTCAAAGACACCTATAGCAGTTGATAATAAACCAGGATGAGCAATCCAAGTACCATCATGACCAGCTAAAACTTCTCTTAACTTATCAGCAGCAACAGCATTAAGTGCAATGGAATTTTTAACTTCATCATTCTTGATTGGAATAGTAGCAGCCATACCACCCATTGCATGAACACCTCTTTTATGACAAATTTTAATTAATTGTTTAACATAGTTAGTCATAAATGGAACTTTCATTGTAACTTGTTGTCTATCTGGTAATATATGTTCTTTTTGGTTTCTTAATCTTTTAATTGTTGAAAACATGTAATCCCATCTACCACAATTTAAACCTGAAGAATGTTCTCTTAAAGCATATAAAACTTCATCTAATTGATAAGAAATTGGTAAAGTTTCAATTAAAACAGTGGCTTTAATGGTACCTCTTGGAATTTCCAAACAATCTTGAGCAACACAGAAGATATCATTCCATAGAGCAGCTTCTTTATAATGTTCCATCTTTGGTAAATAATAGAAAGGACCTAAACCTTGATCAATTAAAAATTTAGCATTGTGGAAGAAAAACAAACCAAAATCTAAAATAGAAGCAGAGATAGGTTCACCATCAACAGTAATATGAGCATCAACCATGTGCCAGCCTCTTGGTCTAACAATCATAACTGGGACTCTTCTACCTTCTCTATTAATCTTATATCTTTTACCAGTTTTTTCATTAGTAAAATCAATTTTATCTCTAATAGCATCATATAAATTAACTTGACCATAAATCATATTAGACCAAGTTGGAGCACAAGAATCTTCGAAATCAGTCATATAAGTATGAACATCAGTATTGAAAGCATTAATAATCATCTTAGCATCAGGTGGACCAGTAATTTCAACCTTTCTTGAAGTTAATTTTGGATGAACAGGTAAACATCTCCAATTTGGATCATCTCTAATGTATTTAGTTTCAGGTAAGAAGTGTAAAGGGATACCAGAATCAATTTGTTTTTGAACAACTTGTCTGTTTTCTAATAATTGTTTTCTAGTTTCATTAAATTGTCTGTGTAATAAAACAACGAATTTCAAAGCTTGTTGAGTTAAGATATCTTTTGGAGTAGAAACAGATAATAAAGGTTTATCAGAGACTTCACCAAGAACTTGGACGCCTTCTAAAGAAGTTGAGTATAATTCTGCAACCATTGTTGATTAATTGACAGTTGTGATAAAGGGCAAAAGTACAATTGACCAAACAAAGTGGTAAAATAGGAATTACAGCAGTTTATATAGTGGTAGACACACTCGGAGCAAAAGGCCGACCGGTAATCTGGAGCAGGCTGGCAGCCTGGCTGGCGTGGGATGGCGGAGGAAAGGGCGTGGGCTGCCGGTGGGATGGACGATAACGAAATTTGATTAATCTGGGGAAAAGGATAAAAATTAAAAATTAACAACTATTAACTATTAACCAATAAATAAAATAAAATAAATAATCTATAATCAAAAACAACTCTCATAGTATGACCTCACCCTGCTGAACTTAAAACTACGTTCATTATCTATACTCAACTCCCCTCTATTACCATCCTCTTCTTCCTCTTCATACTCCATCCTTATCCAATCTAACCTGTGATGTTTTGAATATTTACCTCCATTAACTATTTCCAATTCATCTATAAACTTATAATTATCCAATGCTCCATTACTTTCAATTCTTAATTTCCCATCTAAACTCATCTTCCATTTACCTTTATAAACATTCTTTTCCCATTCATTATTCATATCAAATAACTCTTTCCAATTCTTATGAAGTTTATAAACAATCTTATTAGGTTCTAAAACTGTAGACATTTTCAAACAACTTCCATCAGGATAAAATCTAAAGTATCTATAATATGTAATGATTCTAAAAGGTAAATTCCATGCATTTGATGATTCTGCTCTTCCACCTTCTCTTTGATAAATAACTGTACTTATATAAACACCATTGAACTTGATAAATGGCCGACTCATCATCATATCATACCAGCTATTATCATATATTATTGAAACAATCTTGTATTCTCTTTCTTGAACATTCATTTCATTCAATTCAATTTCATCTTCATTATAATACTGCTTATTGTATACTAAATCACACAACACCTTCCAATTGGATGTTTCATAAAATCCAAGGTACGCTAATTTTGAACATGTTAAACTTAAATTAAACCAACTTGGTGTATCTTTTATAATTAATAATTCCATTATTTTTAATATCATTTCACTTGGTAATCTTTCAAATATTGAAATAGGTTGATTTTCATTCAACTTTTTAATTGACAACTTACCGGTTCCATAACTTTTTAATAATTCACGTACTTTGATTTTATCCATTTTATCTTTATCTATAACCAATTTTTTAAAATGTTCAGTTTCATGAATTGTCATTTTGTTACCAAAAGCAATTAATTCTCTTAAAACACCATCTTTTTCATTTTTTGGTTCATTTCCAACCTGCTCTTTCAACAAGTCTCTATATCTTAAATCTATTTTTTCATCCAATTTGAATGCTTTTCTATAATAATTAATAGCTTCATTTAATAATCCTTGTGATTCTTTGATGGTTCCAAAAATGAATAATTCTAATGTAATCTCATCTCTTGTCTTTGTGGGATGGCATGTAATCGACTTGATAGTCAAATCCTTTAACGACCTTTCTAATGCATCCAGATCAACACCGCCACCCGACATCTACCACTAGAAAAACAATTAATTATGATATGTAATAGCAGTTTGTGATGAGTTACATAATTGTGTTGATTAAGAAACTGATAAGTTTCTGGTGCACGGGTTTGTCGCACTGGAATCAACTTTAAAACAATTATTAAAACAACGCTCAAGTGACTCAACAGTGTCAACACAGTCTGAAGTCTGAAGTTCCCATGTTAAACTGTTATTAGAAATATGATATATAAAGATGTCACATATCCCCTGAAGATCTCAAGCAAATGAGCACTTTTGCTCAGTCACATTCTCATAATTATTTGTTTTCAATAATGCCTCCTTATCCTAAAAAGAATCAGAAGATCAAGATCAATAAGTTCAATCCTTGCTTACTAATACGTGAATTGGCCAAAATTTCACAGAAATCCTTTGGTTTAGAATATCGTATCAAATTCACTGCCAATGATCAAGTTATTGGTTATTACTCCTCTCAAAATAATTCAGAATCATTTACCCCAAATTTATTCCTTATCACTCAAATACTTACCAATATTGAAAATAATATTCTTGATTATGCTAATATTGATATTCCTGATGATGAAAATTATGAGCCAATTAAGCTAGATATGTACAATGAAAAAGCAGTTACAAATTATTTATTCTCATGTTTTGAAGAACTTCAACAAGCTGCTTGTAAAAAATTAGCTAAGGCTTGGATCAAAATAGTTCATCCTTTTAAACAATCAAAGTTTCCTTATAATGGTTCAAATTCAACAGCTCCAGAATGGTGGCCTTCAGATGTCATTCATAGAGAACCTGATCATATACAGTCAAATGATCGAGTTAAACTATTAATCACCATTTGTAAAACATTTGCAAAAGATGATGCCATCTTAAAGAAATTAATTATTGCAGCAAGTGTGTTACCTCCTCTTTTAGAAAAAAATAAAGGAACAGAAAGAAGTCCACCTAGATTAAAGCCAAGAGTGGAATTAATTATTAAACTTATTTTTAAAATTATCAGAAATCCAAATAATGATGAATTCATTGATGCTTTTAAAGTTGGTAAAATTTATTCTAATAAAACCATTTTAAATGCAAAAAAAAAGTATGCAGATGCTAAATCAAAATCTATTAATTATCCATGTAATAACGAGGAACCAGATTCAACAAGAAAAACTCAGTCATTGCATGATGTTATAGCAAGTATCAATTGTACCAACTCAAGTATAGATCACTCAAAATTAATTCAGACTGCCTTTAAAGGTCTCTCACCTACAAGCACTCACATTTTATTTAATACAGCCAGTTACCTAAGTATGACAAATGAAACATTTCAAAACCCAAATATAACTAATGAAACATTTCAAAACCCAAATATGACTAATGAAACATTTCAAAATCCAAATATGTATTCAAATGAAACATTTGAAAATCCAAATCTATTTTCTGAAATAATACAACCTGAAGATAATATATTCAATAATGTTATGACTCCTCCTAAACCAAATAATATTATATCATTATCATCAGAAATGAGAAAGCCTTTAGGTCCAGTGAATAAATCCAAATTAAATTCATCACGTTCTTCACTTTCATCAAATAAAATAAGTAAAAGATCAGGTCGTTCAGTTAAACAAAGAAATGAAAAGTCAATTCAAGATTATGCTGAAGGTGATAGAATTAGATTCTATTAAATGATTCTGCCTTTTAAAGATATACATTAACTTCTCATTCACTTCTTTTGTTAATCTTTTTATTTTTTTAATTTACTTGGCTTTTATGAAAGTTCTGTTTTTGTTTTCCCTCCTTTTTTTTTAGTTTGTTTTTTGTTTTTTTGAGCTGATAAATATTATTATTATTAAATAATCTTTATTTTAATTTTTGTATACCCTTTAATTGTTTTTAATTTACGAATCCCAATAATATTATTATATAAATAGAAGAAAAATAAATAAGTAGAACTTTGATTCGCATTATATATACGTAGTACATGTAGTACTGAAATAAGAAGAAGCTTAATTGAACATTAATGATACTGTATATGCTAAAAAAAGAGAAAAAATCTTAAAAACAATTAGAACACGAAAAGTTAAGAAATCAATAAATAATATTAAAAAAAAAGCTCTATTTTCAAATAAAAATTATATAATGATGTTGCTACTTTTGTTGATGATACCCTCCCATTCTAATTTCTTCAATATCAATTGGAAAATACATAATTTGGGTCATGAATTTTCCAGAATATCTATGGATACATGAACCTGTAATAACACCATCTAGTTTAGAATTACATGTGATTAAATGATTTAGCATCACATGATTAGGTTTATTTTTGTAGTTGCTATTGGTAGTATTGGATGATTGAAGAGATGATATATCATAATTTGATCTGTTTGATGAATAAGAAGTGGATGAACTTGAAGACGATGGAGGAATAATGTTATTAGATGTTGCTGTTAATTGAGGAGAGGAAGTTAAATTACTTGAATTTCGTTTTCTTGATTCATGTCTCATTGATTTTGGATTCTTTGTAGTTGCCAATGTTGAAGAACGTGAATGTGGACGTGAAGATGAAGATAAAGAAGATTGCATATGAGAATGGCTATGGTTATGAGAGTGTCGAGAATGATTTGAAGAAGAAGAAGAATTAGGTCTATGATAAGAATATTTATCCATAGTATTTAGCTCGTTGATGTTATAACGATATTGATCATTAATATAAATGTGATTTGATTGTTGATATTGATAAGGATAAGTTTTGTAATTATGAGAGTTTGCTTCATTTAATAGACTAGAATTAAGATGTGGAGGCAATAAAGGAGGTTCTTTAAAATTCAAACTATTTAAGAAATCAAAATGATTCATTGTATCGAATTCTTCATCAGTGTATTCATATGGAGAGTGATAAGGATAAGTTATTTTTCCAGGAATATAAAAATCTGGTATTTCATTTGAATATACCTCTGGATCTTTTTTGGGTTCCAAGTGAAAGCTTGTTGATGAAGAGATGTTTAAAGTTGTAAATCCTTCATTTAAGTTGTCTTGTTCTTGCTCATCGTCATCTTCAACATCCTTAGATTGAATTATAGATGTGGATGAACTCATTGAATCAACACCGAGTTCAATTTCAGATTCAACTTGATTATCATTGTCATTAACATTAACATCATCAGAAAAAAACACAGCAGAAACGTTTCTACTTGAGTTGAAGTGAGGAGGAGGGGGAGGGCGTTTAGGAATGTTTGAAAGAGAATTGTGTGATTGATCAATGATGTTTGTAGGATCAGAAGCAAAGGAGATGTTGCGATCAGGATCAAGATCATCAAGATGGCCAAGATCAGAGTCAGAGCCTTGAGGGTGCATTGTTGGATATGGATACCAGTGTAAGTACAGTGTATGCTCTGATAGAGGAGAGTAACACAGTCTAAGTAGGGTAGATTCAAAAGATTCAAAAGATTCAAAAGGTCCAAAGGGAACACAAACAGGTCTGGATCCGGATTCCGGATCGGATGTAGCAGTTAACGTTTGCGGGCCGGGTTGCGGCTGGGTTGCGGCTGGGTTGCGTCATCGGGGTGATCCGGGGTTTCTATTTACATTTACATATATTTTTATTTTATTTTATTTACATTAATTTTATTTATTTCTACAATATATACAGATCTAACTCACTTTCCTCTTCTTATTATAACTCTTTCTCTCTCTCTCATCCGTTTTGTCTTCCTGTTCACTACTAAATAATTTCTCAATTTTGTCTCCTTCTTCTTCATATATCACTCTCTGTTTCGAAAAATCTTTCATCTTAATGTGCATGTTATCAAATGCAAATATAATTTCCATCTTCTTGGAATTCTCTTCAGCTCCAAACTCTGGATTGTATCTAAAAATTGGAGAAACGTTTTCGATAGGTTCATTTTTTCTTTTCTCGTCATCCTTATCTTTATTTTCAATAATCTCTTCTTCATTCCCCAAAGCTTGCTTTTCAATTGACAAGAGCCCTAGACTATTATCTTCAGCAAAACTAACATTTTTAAATGGGTCACTTAACCTCTTATAAACATCAGATGCACCTGTGAACAATTTATAACGTTGACTAAAATGTGTTAATAAAACTCTTTTAGCCTTCATTAAAATACCAACATGAACTGCCTCAGATGTAGTTGAATGACCTTTTGATTCTGCATCTGTAAATTTATTATCATCTAATGTGGACTCATGAATCAATAAGTCAGAATTAACACCTAAATCGGCAAATACTTTGGTTGGTCTACTATCTCCTGAGTATGAAACAGTAAAACTATCTCTACGATCTAATTTAAATGATAGTGAAACTGAATATGCCTTATCACAATGCTCAGCATAACAAGTTCTAAAATCCGTTAGATTCAATTGTTTTGTTAATTTATTTAATGTATCATTTGCAGATGAATCAAATTCAGTTTTCTCACTTGGACTAAATTCTAGTGTAGGTGCATTCAGAATTTCGTGTTCATTAAGTTGATCAATATCAAACACTTTGAAATGTCTTGTTGATCTAATATCCGTTTTTAAAAGGGTTTCACAACTTATATAAAGAACTAATCCTTGTTTCATAATTGTATTATCAATTTGAGCCAATTCAACTAAAAATCTATCATATCTAAAAGGGGCAACAATAAATAATGGCTTTCTTTCCTTCTCTGGTTTTTGTAATTGAAGATTACAATACTTTTTAATCAATGCACCAATACCCATATGATGATCGGCATGTAAATGTGATAAGAAAATCATTCCCAATTCTTCAAAAAATGTATTAACATCTCCTTCACTGAACAATCGATTAATGGATCCTAATGTATTTTCTCCTGCATCTAAAATAACTGATCTAAATTCATATTCTCCTGTCAATCTTTTATATGGAACTCTAACTATATTACATGTAACATTTCTGAATTTAGATGGTAATGATGACCCAGTACCTAAAACAATTGTTTCAACTTGACTTTCCAAACTCATAGTTGGATCAACCTCTCTCTTTAATGTTCTTTTTAAACTATTTTGAGGTGAAAAGTTGTGAATTGCTTTATCCTTATCAATTAAATTTTTAAATCCAATTGGTAGAATTTCAGAATCATAAATATCTTCGAAATTTTTAATACATTTAAATACGCCATTCTTAGTACCTTCGGCAAACTCTATTTTATTTTCAGAGAATAACGTAAGTCTTTGCCCTGAAACCATTGGATAAACATTGAGTCCCTTTAATTCTGATGGAATTTCAAATTTTGGATTATTTGACCATATTGATGATGGAAAAAACTCTGGAATTAGACAACTCCATTTAAAAGATGTAGTAAATGCAGTCTCAAAATTAATTATGTTAGGAACGTAATCTTTAGATGCAATAAGATGAATAGTTGAAGGATCAAATGATTTAATGAATCTTTGATATTCGCCAATTGATAAAACTTCTGGTATATTATCTGATATGAAATGATAAACAATACCAAATTGACTAAATTTAGATTCTTTTCTTACCTCTGACAACCAATCATGCTCTAGTGTCGGTCTTAAATGTGCTACTGATGGAATATCCAAGAAAAGGACAGATGAAAATACTCTATCAGGTTCTAAAACCTGTTCTGGTGTAACAACTTCACCATTATCTAGCGTAACAGATTTATAATTACATAACTCTCTATAATGTTTAATTTCACATCCTAATTGTTTAGCTTTCTCAACTTTAAATTTACCTCTAATTGCATCAGGCTGCATTATCCAACTAGTTGATATTCTCTTATTTGTAACCAGCTCTGGCAAACTAACATTTTGTATTGATTTATTAGCCCCCACACGGTTATTAATAGACTCTTTTGGAAAAATACTTTTAACTAAAATATCCAACTTTTCATATGCTTTTTGCAATTCTATATCGTTATTATAATTCAATTCATAATCCAAAGGTTTAATATTAATTGGCTTCATTAAAAATTGATCACATTGAACTGAGTCTTCGACATCGTCAACTTTTAGATCTAACCCAAATCTGAAAACAAAATATCTCCATGTGCAAATCATATATTTAATTATTTTATTACCACTATGATAAATACTTAGTTTTTTTAATCCTTGATCTGCAATTGTTAATATCATACCTGGCATCCCTCCCACTGATGTCCAATCTATATAGCCCGATAAAAAAACATCTTGTAATCTTGAAAGTCTTATTCCTAACTCAGAGCATTTACGCTGTATTCCTTCTGGAATAGATCCAACCAAAGTTCGTTGACCTGATTTTGTATCTCTTATGATAACACTTGATCTAACAAGATCAGACGATGGATGTGATATCGTGCTTAATTCAAATGACATGACACTATTTCCATTATTTCCACTATTTCCTTTTATTTTCTTTCCTTTTGGCATTTTTGATCGAGAAATATCTTGGTGAACACTATTACTTGTATGTATTAATTTGAAATTTGATTTTTGGAGAATTATTTTTGAAGATTTGGAGTTTTTACTCCAACTATTTAATAGAAAATTCAACTTTGAAGTGTCAAATGGGATTTCTCAGTTATATGTAACTGTTATTCAGACTATCATATAACGAGATCTAATAGAATAACAAGATATGTGTATAGAAATATATTCAAATAATAATTTGATCATATTTTGATATTTTGAAAAAAAAAAATCCATATAAAAAAAGGTGCGCCTCGGCATGTGGCACAGCTTACAAGGCTGTGCAAAGCTATAATTTTTTTTTTAAAATTTTTATTTTTTTTTTGATAAAGTTGATATCATAAAGGATTAATTGAATTAAAAAATTATTGAAGTCTCAAGTCTATTAAAAATGTCTTCAAATCAGAAGAGAAAAAGAAGAGACTCTCATGATGATACCACAAAATCATCCTTATTAGCCCAGTCTGCAGAGATATCATTTCCAAGAGGTGGTGCTTCAATCTTGACTCCCCTTGAATTAAAAGAGATTTCAAATGAAGCCAAAAAAGATGCTTTATTTGAACAAGAAAATAGTTCTTCGAAATCAAATAATCATATTTCAAAAAAGCAAAAGAAATCAAAATTATCTAAAAGAATTGAGAATGCAATTGTTGGATCTGAAGCTGAAAAGAAAGGTGAAAATATTTCAATAGATAATTTATCATTTAAATTGTTACATCCTGGTAGCATTATTTTAGGTCAAATTAAGCAAACAAATAAAATGGAAATTGTTTTATCATTAGCTGATAACTTAAATGGATATATTCCAATAACAAATATTAGTAAAGAGATGACCAATTTGTTACAAGAATACGATGATGCACAAATGGAATCAGACCAAGAAGAAGGTGAAGAACTTGAAGAGGAAGAAGAAGAGGACGAAAACAAAGTCACCAGTGGTATAGTGTCTAAGAAACAAGAAACAAGATTTCCTGAATTGAGTTTGAGATTTGAAATAGGTCAATGGTTGAGAGCTAAGGTCGTCGAATCAAGTTCAACCAGCAAGAAAGGTAAATCTAAAAAGAGAATCGAATTGACAATAGAACCAGAACAAGTTAACAGTACAATGGATGAAGAAGAAGACTTTATATCTAATGCTATTTTACAGGCTTCAATTAAATCTTTGGAAGATCATGGTGCTATTTTGAATGTCGGAAGGAACAAATTACAAGGTTTTATTTCTAAGAAAGAATTATCATCTGGTGGTTATGAACTAGCTAAACTATCTACTGGATCAGTTTTATTAGTTAGTATTACTAAGAATAACAAGAGAACAATTACCTGCAAAATACCTGGCGGACCAATCAAAAAGCAATCTGTTGTTCAAACTATTTCATCTATAGATTCTATTTTACCTGGTATGATAGTTGAATCTCTTGTTTCTGAGGTTTGTAACTCAGGATTGATTTGTAAAGTTTATGGTATTGCTAAATCCTCAATTAATATGACCCATCTTGGTGTTTTTGATTCCACTGAAATTAAACATAAATTTGCCTTAGGTTCAACATTAAAAGCAAGAATTATTGCTTGTTACAAGAAAAATAATGAAAAGAAGTTACAGTTATCATTATTACCTCATGTTCAATCATTAAATAAAATTGGATTTAATTCTAAGGAAGAGTCTAGTCCCTTAGAAGCTTTCCCCATTGGCCATATTTTTGATGATGTTGTGGTTAAAGGTAAAGATAGTAAATTTATTTTTGTTAGTGTTAGAGGTAGAGAAAATCTAGGTCAAGTTCATGTTTCAAGAATTACTGAAGGTTCTGATTTGGAAATGGATTTCAAAATCGACTCTCATCATAAAGCCAGAGTATTAGACTTCTCTTACGTTGATAATATGTTTATTTTAACCATGGATCAAAAGCAAATTGATGAAAAGTTTTTAACTTTTCAAGATATCCCAATTGGTGATTCTGTTTCTTGTGAAGTTCTAAGAATTATTCCAGATAAAGGACTCCAAGTTAAAATTTCTGAAAATTTCGAAGGTTTCGTTTCAATTGATCATATGAGTGATGTTAAATTAATTTACCCAGAAAGAAAGTTCAAAATTGGATCTAATGTCAAGGGTAGATTATTGAAAATTGAACATCATGGTGGTAGACACACAATTTATATTACCTTAAAGAAATCATTGGTGAATATTGAAGATGATGATGTGGTCTCTAAAATCGAAGATGCTGTTGTTGGTAAACGTACATTAGCCACTATTGAAAAATTCAATCCAAATGGTTGTATTGTTAGTTTCTTTGGTTATTTGAAGGCCTTTTTACCTAATGCCGAGATAAGTGAGACATTTGTTAAAAAACCAGAAGATCATTTTAAATTGGGTCAAACTGTTAAGGTTAGAATTTTATCTGTTGACCAAGAAAAGAAGAGAATTAAGGTGAGTTGTAGAGTTTCTGGTTCTCTTTCGGATATTCAAAAGAAAGCTATGACTGCTCTTGTTCCTGGTAAATCTCTCGTTAATGTTCAAATTGTCGAAAAAGAAAAGGAATCCATCATTGTTGAATTATCTGGAAGTAATTTGAGGGGTTTGATTTATGCTGGACAATTAAGTGATGGTAATTATGAACAAAATAGAGCCGCATTGAAAAAATTAAAAGTTGGTTCAACATTAGATGCTTTGGTTTTGGAAAAAGATGCTAGAACTAGAATTGTTAAGTTGACAACTAAGGATTCCTTAGTTAAAGCTTCTAAAGAGGGAAGTATACCAACAAGTTATAAGGAAATTGCTGTTTCTAATAAAGTTTTACATGGTTATATTAAGTCTATCACCAATAATGGTTTGTTTGTTTCTTTTGCTAGTGGGTTAACAGGGTTGGTCCTCCCAAGATACGCCTCTGATAAACCAATCCAGGACTTAGCAAAATCATTTTTTATCAATCAATCTGTTTCATGTCATGTTGTTAGAGCTGACGATTCCAATAAAAGATTTTTATTATCACTGAAAAAAGATAGCAATGAATCTGTTGCAACTGCTACTATCAACCCAGTTGATCCTGATTTCAAAACTTTAAACCAATTTGCTCCAGGAGTGATAACCAAAGCTTTGGTTAAATCCGTTAAAGGTACTCAATTAAATGTTCAATTGGCAGACAATCAACAAGGAAGAATTGATATTACTCAAGTCTTTGACAGTTTTGATTCAATTAAAGATCCTAAAAGACCACTATCTGAATTCAAAAATGGTGATATTTTAGATGTTAAAATTATTGGTTATCATGATTCTAGAAATCACAAATTTTTACCTATTACTCATAGAAAGAATAAACAAGTTATCCTTGAGCTATCTGCTAAAAAGTCTGTTATTAATAGTCAAGTCGAATTTTCATCGACCTCTCTTTCTGATTTATCTGCTGGCGATGAAGTTGTTGCTTATATCAACAATTTTGGTAGAGGTTATTTATGGGTCAGTGTTTCCCCAAGTTTGAAGGCTAAGATTTCTTTAATGAATTTAAGTAATGATGCTTCTACTTTTTCTAATGTGGAAAAAGAATATCCAATTGGTTGTGCTCTCAAAGCTAAAGTTGAAAATATAGATTCTGAACATAATTTACTTACTTTATCTGCTAATGATAAAGCTATTACTTCTATTAAAGACATCAAAGTTGGTGATATTGTTCCTGCTAAAGTTATAAAAACCAGAGAAAGTTATGTTCTTGTTGAATTAGGTGATGGTATAAGTGCAGTTTCATTTATAACAGACGCATTAAATGATTATTCCGATAAATTAGATGAAATTTTCTCTACTAATGATATATGTGCAGCTACTATTTTGGAAATTGATATTCCAAATAACAAGGTTTATGTTTCTCTAAGAACATCTGAGGCTAAAGATAAATCAATAAATTCTGTTGATGATTTAAAAAAGGGTGACGTTGTTAGAGGTTTTATTAAGAATGTTGCTAAAAATGGTGTTTATATTGCTTTAGGAAGAAATGTTTATTCTTTAGTTAGAATTTCGGATTTATCTGATTCATATTTAAAAGATTGGAAACAATTTTATAGAGTTCATCAACCTGTTTTAGGTAAAATTTTAAAGGCAGATGAGGAAGGTAAAGTTTTAATGACTCTAAAGGATTCTGAAACTAGTGGAGATTCAAATATCTTGAAAAGATTTGATGATATTACCGTTGGTGATATATATGATGGTTCTATTAGAAGGGTTACTGACTTTGGTGTCTTTGTTAAACTGGATGGTTGTAATAATATTGTTGGTTTGTGTCATCACACTGAAGTTTCTGATAATAAAGTTGAAAATATTCAAAAGATATTTGGTGAAGGTGATAGGGTTAAAGTTAAAGTCTTGGCTCTTGATGCTGAGAAAAAACAACTTTCTTTAGGTATGAAAGCTTCTTATTTTACTGCTACTGCTGAATCCAAAATAGATGAAGATGGTGATGTTGACATGCTTGAAGATGGTGATTCTGATGATAATGATTCAGACGATGAAGATGCTTTAGTTGATGCTGCTTATACTAGCGATAAGTCAGATTCAGAGTATTCTAGTGGTGAAAGTGATGCTGAAAGTGAGGACGAAGAAGATGCTCTTTCAACAGGTTTATCTACAAATTTTGACTGGACTGCTTCCATTTTAGAACAAGCTAATGAAGAAGAATCTTCAGATGAGGAGGAAAACTTTGAAGATGAAAATAAGAGAAAGAAGAAGAAATCAACTAAAAGAGTGGAAGATAAGACAGCTAATATTAACTCAGAGGCTCCTCAATCTGTTTCTGACTTTGAAAGATTATTAATTGGTAATCCTGATTCCTCAGTTTTATGGATTAATTTCATTGCATTCCAATTAAAACTAAGTGAAGTTGAAAAAGCTAGAGAAATCGGGGAAAGAGCTTTGAAGACCATTAACTATAGAGAAGAACAAGAAAAATTGAATGTTTGGATCGCCCTATTGAATTTAGAAAATATGGTTGGTACTGAGGAATCATTAGAAGAAGTTTTCAAGAGATCTTGCCAGTATATGGATTCCTTTACTATGCATTTGAAATTGGTTGGTATTTACAAAGCCTCTGAAAAGTTTAAAAATGCTGAAACTTTATATAAAATTATTTGTAAGAAATTTGGTTCCAGTCATGTCTCTGTTTGGGTTGCATATGCTTCATTTTTATTTGATAGAGGTGATACTGAGTATGCTCGTACTATTTTACCAAGATCAATGCAAGTGCTGGAAAAGAGAAACCATATTGATGTTGTTAAGAAATTTGCCCAATTAGAATTTGAGAAAGGTGATCAAGAACAAGGTAGATCTTTATTTGAAGGTTTATTAGCTGAAGCTCCAAAGAGAATTGACATGTGGAACGTTTATATTGATCAAGAGATTAAGTCTGGAGATAAGAAAAAGGTTGATAAATTATTTGAAAGAGTTATTACCAAAAAACTATCGAAGAAACAAGCTAAATTTTTCTTTGGTAAATGGTTGAGTTTTCAAGAAAAAAATGGAGATGAAAAGGCCTGCGATTATGTCAAAGCTAAAGCTGCTGAATACGTTCAAAACCAAAATCAAGCCCCAAATTAGTTTTAATAGATTATGTTTTTTTTGTACTCCACGGGTTTTAATTTGTTTGCATTAATTATTTGTATTTTAATATTATATTAGTTTAAGTTTAAGAAAGTCTCGCAGAGGACGAACGAACGAACCCAAATAGTAAACACAGTCTCTTCTTTATTCTCTTAATTCTTTTATTGCCACAATATTAGTATTACAAACTATGTCTGGAATAGTGAAAGCTTTCATACTGATTGCTTTATACTATACTCTATTGGCGTTGATTGGCTCTGTCTTTGAAGCTTTTTCGAAAACCCATTTCATTCAGACCCCAGTGCTACTTAGAGCTTTCCCTTCGTTGGTCCAACTGACAGCATGCTCTTCTTCATCTCTTACTTGCCTGGAAAAATACAAGTCATCAATTGTCAAGGAATCAATGCACTTTTTTCACCCAGCTATCACAACCAGATTAGAAATGTATCGTCCCACCCCTTTCTGAAAAAATAATGCTTTTTGATAGATATATATACTAACAATATTTGAAATTTAGTTGCTTGAATGGTATTAATGAATACAATCAAACTGATATAGATGTTTTTTATTCTGTCCACTCTTGTTTGATTAGGTGTTCTGTATTGCAAGAACAAGCTGGGTTAACCCCTTTAATCCAGGTTTTATTCCCAAATGAGAAAAGTTATACATCAATGATACTTGGCTTCACTACCAACTCAATTATTCATATTTTATTGATATTAATTTTCAAAAAGATCTACTCAAGTTTAAGAGGCACAAAATCAAAACTGTCTAAACTTGAAAGATTAAATCAAATTTTAGACGAAGGAAATAGAAAAAGTTCTAAAACGGAAATGCTTTCTAATTCAAATTTATTACCATGTATTCCAATATCTTCTACTGTTAATGAAACTGAAACTGTCTTTTTATATCATGATTTACAAAATAATATGATATTAGAACCTATTTATTCGGAATGCCACACAAAGTTATTTGATACAAGCTATAATGCAGACATCTGTCTAGAAGAGATATTAAGCGATGATACTGGTGACGATTGTATTTAATGATGTTCAGTTTAAGTTTATAGCTAGCTCTATTCATATTATAATCAGTTTAGTTAATTCTATCAAATCGGCTTACGTAATATGTACTTGCTAACTCACACTTTTGTGTGTAATTTGTGTATTTATCTTTTTTATAAGTTCACGTATACATATACAAATCAATTAATTAAGTCTCTTCCTATATTAAATAACAGGGAAAGTGTAATGGGTGATACTGCAAGATTATCCTATACTTTGCTGTTCGATATATTCAAACCTAATCAAATCATCGGAGAGGCATCCAAAAACATCAACTCTAAGGCAACTGAATATCTATCTGTTTTAAAACACAAGAAGATTCTAAACTACCCTGAAGAATCATTTTTAGAACCCTGGGCAAATAAGGTATTCACCAATAACGATATATTTTCCTCTGTTCCCTCTGTGAATTCACCTTCCTCATCCAACACAGATATTCTTTCTTTACTTCACAACACCAAAACATCACAGCCTTTAACACTTGAAAAGAGAATAGAAGAATTGGATATCTCAGAAATTCAACTTAATAAAATAGATTATAGATTTTCAAGAATAGAAGTGACACCAGTTGATATGAATCACACTGAAAAGAATACAAATGAACCTTTAAAAGCTAAATTTCTTGGTTATGGCGTTATAAGACTATATAGAGATAAAGGAGAACCACAAACAGAAGATGATTTAGGAAACATAGAGGGTAATGATACAATGACAGCTATATTAGGTGTTCCATTTTATTTTACAGCTAGTGATCTATTACTTGGTTTTTTTGATAAACAAACAAGGGATGCTGTTTCTCATTTCAGATTGATTAGATCTCAAACACCTAATAGATTTATGGTCTTAATGAAATTTAGAAATCCTATCAAAGCAAAAGAATTTATTGATAAATATGACCGGAAACCTTTTAATTCCATGGAACCTGAACCTTGTAATATTATATACATTAAAAGAATTATTTTTAGACCTTCAAATCTGAATCATAATGAACATAATGAGCTCAACTCAATACCTTATCTATTGGAAGATCCATTTACTTATTCAAATAACACAGGTGCAAAGAAAGTCACAAGATCGCAGAGTATTTCACAGCAAAAGAAGACTGGTGATAATTTCAATTACATAGAACTTGCAACTTGTCCAGTTTGCTTAGAAAGATTAGATTCATCAGTTACTGGGTTATTAACAATTCCATGCCAACATACATTCCACTGCGATTGCCTTTCTCAATGGAATGATGATACATGTCCTGTGTGCAGATATTCCAATAAATTTGATATCAGAAAGCATAATGAAGAAGAACAAGATGAAAAATGTTTTGAGTGTGGTAGCACTTCTAATTTATGGATTTGCTTAATTTGTGGTAACATGGGTTGTGGTAGATATGATTTAGGCCACGCAATAGATCATTATAATCAAACATCACATTGCTTCGCAATGGAAACGACTACACAAAGAGTTTGGGATTATGCTGGTGATAATTATGTCCATAGATTAATTCAAAATGAAGCTGATGGTAAACTTGTTGAATTACCACTGCGCACAAACAAAAACAATTCATCTGAATCTTTATCATCACAAGAACAAGATGCTAAAGTCGAAAAAGTTGGGTTTGAGTACTCCAAAATGCTTATATCTCAATTGGAATCACAAAGGGAATATTATGATTTAAGATACTTTGATTTAGCTGATAAATTTGAACAAGCAAATGATACTGTGTCTAAATTAGAAAAGTTAGTTTCTTCTTTAACTCACAGAGTAGATCAAATGAAAACAGAAACTAAAGATACAATCAAATTACAACAATATAAAAAGTTAACTAAACAGTATGAAAAGAAGTTTGAAGAAGAAAAAAGTCTTAATCAAGCATTATCAGATAAAATTGAATTTTTAGGTGAAGAGACTAAAGCTTTGAAAAACGAGAAACAAGAGTTGCAAGAACAAGTAAACGATCTAATGTTTTACCTAGAATCACAGGAAAAATTCAAAGATGCTTCGGAAGATCTAAAGGAAGGTCAAATAATAATGAAGCCTACCCCACAGACATCGAATAAGAAGAAAAAAGGGAAGAAACGTTGATATTTTCTATTACTGTACTGTATTTGCTACTATAATCGTTTTGTTTTGTTAGTGTTTTTTTATAATGTTACACAATAAAAATGTATTAATTATTATTTTAATGTAGAGTGAAAGAAATGAATTAAAATAAGTATGAACATTAAATAATGAAAAAAGACAAAAAAGGAATCGATAGTATACAAGGGAGAACGGAAAGGAAAATATAATAAATTAGAGCATCTAGAACTTCTATGAATCAAATAAGCTTTCATTTGTGTATGAAAAATTACTAAAATAAACAGATTCTTTAACTTCACCATTTTGATCAGGTCTTTTAATAGCAATAAATGAGGATGTTGAATTGGTTCTACTTTCTGCGAAGTTATCAAACATGCTTTCCTTGATTGGCGAGCTTGGAGGAGTGATTCTCATAGAAGTGAATTCATCATCAAAATTTTCAGCCAGCTCAGGGTTAGTTATAATAGGGATAATTGGGGGAGGCTGCTTTTCATCATCTTGCTTTATTAAATAGTCCCAGTTAATGAATCTGAAAAAACGATGCTTTCTGATTTTAGATTCAAATTGTGTATCACAATTTATTCTTTTGTTAGGATTTTTGTTTAATAACTTGGCTAAAAGGTCCTTAGCTTCTTGAGATAAATAAAATGGGTATTTAACTTTCTGGGTTAGAATTTTATCCATAATTCTTTTATTGTTATTGCCAGTAAAAGGGGGTGAACCTGTTAACATATCAAACATAACAGCACCCAAAGAAAACCAATCACATTGTGAATCATACTTTTCTCCTCTTATGATTTCAGGTGCCATATATTGTGCTGTACCAAACATTGAATGACACTCATCTGAAACTTTACTTAAACCAAAATCAGTCAACACTAAATGACCCTTAGAATTCAACATACAATTTTCAGGCTTCAAATCTCGGTAAATTACACCAGCATTAATATGTAAATGTCTTAAAGCTAAAATCATTTCACCAATATAAAAACAAGCTACTTTTTCAGATATAATTCTTTCTTGTAATAAATGATGGAATAGTTCCCCTCCCTGCAAATATTCTAGTAATAGGTAAACCTTATCAAAGTCTTGTAAAGCATAAAAAAGTTGGACAATATTGGGATGATTGACCTTTTGCAAAATAGTTCTTTCAGTTAAAGTTCTTTCATAGTTAGAGGCATTCACAACCATAGCAGCTTTTTTCAACTGTTTTTGAGCATACAATTTACCAGTTCTTTTATCTTTAACTAAAATAACCTTACCATAACTACCTTTTCCAAGAACTGTCAAAGGCTGAAAATCATTTATTGTTATCTTTTTAAATAGTTTTCTTGGTAGTTTTTTTGAATTTAACTTGATTTCTAGGGAAGATAAATTGACAGTACTATTTTCAGCACTTTCGTTAACTTCAGCATCATATATTTGATCAAAATCCACTTTGTAGGATGTACCTAATCTATTATCAATACCACCCACTGAGATAACGCTATTTGATCTATGTTTAGGAAAGGTCTGGATATCAGATTTCGTCTCTTTCAACTCTGGAAGTTTATCTTGTTCTTCAACCAAAGGTTCTTCGTTGTGATGTGATTTGGAAACGGTCAGTTTCAACTGTGAGGACAAACCTGATGAGAGTTCATTTTCATCGAAGTCAAAAATATCGTCCGCCATCAAGAACTTGTTGTTTCAAGAGGATGAAGAAAAGAGGCAAACTTTTTTTTTCTTGTTGATAATTCGCACTCTTTTTAAACTCTTCTGAATAAAAACAACAGTTAACTTAATTAAGCCCATAATTAGAAGTACAAACTACACTTACACTACCTACCAGTTTCTTATATTCAATGTCAGGAACATACAATGCAGTTCCTGCAAAAACAACCCTTAAGCAGCAGCAGAAGAACATGAAGGACCCTGCAAATTGGCCAAAAGAACTTCACAGTTTCATAGCTCGATCATTCTCCAAATCTAATGAATTAAAGCTGAATCCAGATCAAAAGAAAATATTCCAAACCCAAATGAAACAACTTATAGAAATTTCAATAGCAAAAGGTAAGGTTCTTATCAATGATTGGAAAAATCAAAAAATACCAGCTTTAACTCCTGACCAGCCAGCCATGAAGCTAGAACTTTTTTGTGAACTTGGCTCTAAAATTGATAATAATAATATTAATAATTCGAAAATTTCAAATGGGTCGGATGCATCTGTATTAAAAAATAAAACTTTAAAAAGGAAAAATGTTTTTGGGGATGATTCAGGTGATGAGAATGAAGACAAAGGTATAAATAGAAAGATTAAACCTATAGTGTTTGCCTCAACTTTACCTAAACTTAAAAAAGTGAAGAAAGAAAAGAAGACTGAAGTGAAGAAACCAATTTTAACAAGTTACAACTCAGATACTGATTCAATAGCTTCAACTGACCGTTTACAATTAAGAAGTAAGAGATTTGAAAGGGAATTAAGTACCGATATAAATACAAGCACAATAGAATTAAGTTCAACACCTGTTGTGCGAAACAATGGACCAATAGTAGGTACTTGCAAAGTCTTAGAAAAAAAATACTTGAGATTAACGTCACAACCAAATCCAGAAGTGGTTCGTCCTTTACCAGTTTTAAGAAAAACACTACAACTTTTAATTGATAAATACTTAGAACCATCAAGTTATAACTATCTATGTGATCAATTCAAATCTTTGAGACAAGATTTAACAGTTCAACATATTAAAAATGATTTTACAGTGAAGTCATATGAATTTAATTGTAAACTAGCAATCGAGTTTCAAGATCTTGGTGAATTTAATCAGTGTCAGTCCCAACTCAAGTTATTATACGAAATGCCAAATTTAATTGATTCACCTAATAAATCTGAATATGGGGCTTATACAATTTTATATTATATTATTACTAACAATTTAACTGAAGCTTTTGGACTAAAATATAATATTTTAAGTTCTGGGAGTTATAATATTGAAGATGAATATTTAAGAGATGCTTTTTTAATCTTGGATTGTGTCATGTTGAATGATTACTTTAAATTATTTTCTTATTTGAAAGAGTTAAAAAAAATAGTTCAAGAGGAATCAAAAACTATAACTGAGACCAAACATATAAATATAAAGAAAAATGTTAAAGCAATTCAATTAAACAAGCCACATAAGTTCTTTTTCTTAAAGCTACTTCAACCAATTATGAATAAGGAGAGAATAAGATCCCTAAGTATCATTTGCAAAACATACAAAAGAATTTCTTGGGACTTTTTAAAGTCACAATTAACATTAGATGAAGACTCGGATTTATTTTTGGATGAATACAAACTTCGCCAATTTCTGGATTCCAATTCATTTGATTGTTCAAGTGCCAGATACACTGTAGAGACTATTAAACAATCAAAATTTAAGAAAGTAGATATTAAGGGTCAAATATAGAGGGAAATAAGTATAAATAATTATTCTGTAATTAATGTAGCTTTCTTTTTTTTTTATACAGTATATAGGCATTATTTTTTAATACAGCTTATGTATAACAACGATTAGTCCATAGAAGGAGCTAAACCCATCATCGCAAAGTTAAGTTGGTTTTCTTTATCAGCTAAATCCATGTATTGCTTAATTCTACTAACAACTAATTTGGAATCAATCACATCTCCATCTAGTTCCTCTTTACCTAAATCAATTGGGCCATTTCTTCTACCATCCAACTCAAATAAATTTCCGTTCTTACCTTTTATGAAACAAATGAAATGTAAATCAATATCAGTATCTGCTGGTGGAGCTTCAGTTTGACCTTCTCTACTAAATTTATCATAAAGTTGTAAAGATAAATTAGAAATTAATTTAGTTTTTTCTTCAAAATAATTAGAATTATTAACATTTTCACTTATTGATTTTATTTCTTCGATGAAATTTGACATATTTGAATGATTAACTAATAGTCCATTTGGTAAATTAGCTAAAGCATGTAATAGAGCATATAATCCACAAGCATTTTTTAATAGTTGTTTAAACCAGAAAATATTTTCAAATTCATCAACTTCTTTCTTAGATTCAGTTTCTAGTTTTCTCAAACTTTCAAATTTAGAGGAAATTGGAAACAATAAAATAATTGCACTTATTGGTCTAGGTAAGAATGATAACAATGTTTCATCTGTAATTGAATAAATGTCTGTAAATTGTAATAGTGGCGATAAGCCTAACTTTTTACCAAATTCAGAGAAAATTTCAGGGTTAGATTCCAATGGAATAACAGATCCAACATCTTTAATTGCAGACATCCTTGCTTAAAAAATACAACTTCAATATCAAGTTGAGCAATGAACAGGTGTATAGCTAGCAGCAGCTTCTCTCACATTAATTATCACTCTGTTCGCAGAACTTTTAACGGCCATCCAGCTAATATATTATCTCCGATTATCCGAATATTCCGAGTAGTATAAACGTTAAAACTTAAGACGTTTAAGTAACTTAAGTTAAATAAATAAATTTACTGTAAAAGTCACAATCAGCCAAATAATATATAATGACATCCGAATGTATTAGATTTCTATTTCAGGCAAAGAAGTAAAAGCAAATAGAGTAAAATGTAAAATGTAAAATATATGTAAATAAAATGTAAAATGTAAAATGTTAAAAGAAGCTAATATAAAAGCAAGCAGATTGAAGCAATACACATGATGATAATAATAATAAAATGCAGCTCTTTATAAATTTAAAATTTTATATAAGAAGAAGTTCACACAAAAACAAAAGGAAACAAAACAAAACAAAACAAAACAAAAGAAAACAAATAATGCAAAGTTCAAGAAAAGAACACAAATAAAAAAACGCAAAAGACATAAAAAAGAAACTAAAATGAAGCAAAAAATGAAAATTCGAAAAACAAATTTAAAGAGCAAATGAAAAGCCTTGTCCATTAACATTATGAACTTTACTAACATCTGTCCTAACCCTAACTTGATATTCCTCCTGAGATTGAATAAAAGGAGGTTGAAGTTCACTGTAGAATGCATCATCATTACCAACACTAGTTGAAGTACTAACCGAGTTTCTGTTGTTGATTGAACCATTTCTAGAAACAGTCTTTTCTAAAGGTAGAACTAAATAAATAAAACATTCCAAAGACCATTCATACCAAACTCTTGAACCATCTGTATCTCTTTTTATAAAAATAGATAATTCTTGATCATCAGTTAATGTAATTGGTGTGTCCAAAGGAAAAAATGCTGGTAACCAAGAAATTAAATTATTAGGCATTGGCAGCTGGGGATTATTTGAAATAATTATCGATTTATATAAAGTAGCCGTGAAAAAACCTAATAATCCATGAATGGTCCCCTTTCTTCTACATTTCAAAGTGGTTTGAACTTGCCTTTTATTTTCTCTGTTATTAGAAGAAGAGGGAAATGATGGCGATGGAATCGAATTAGTATCATCAGAAGGAAAACTGAAAGACCAAAGTTTTGTAGGCTTGGATTGTGTATCAAATTCTTCAATTGTTGGAATATATAATTTATTAAATTTATTAGGATCACTTTTATCCAATAATTTACGATAAATTGATGGAGAACTAACAGGAGCAATTGAAGAACTAAAATTTTGAGGAATGAAAATACATTTTTGATTATCTTTGAATCGACTCAAACTTGATAAAATTTCTGGGGCAAGTTCATTACAACCAAAAGAACCCAATAATTCTGAGACAACTAAATTAAATCCAGTGGTTTCCAAATTTTTGGGTTTCCAAGACCTAACATCTTCATTAATAATACGAACCCTATTTGACCATGATTCTTCATTAAGCTGATTTAAATAGATCATTACGTTTGAATTTTTTTCAATTGCTGTAATATGAATTTTATCTAAATTCAGATTTAATAGTCTCAAAGCATTAAATAACCTTTCGATAAGTGGGCCTCTACCAGGGCCGACAACTAAAATCTTTAAAATTTCATGATTTATTGGATGGTTTTGAGCATTTCCAGGAAATTCAATTATATCAGGTAAAGGAGGATAATCAATGTTTGTTGGAGTTGGAGGAATCTTTGAAGTTTTGAATGCATGAACACCAACATTTGATTGATTTTTAACATGATGAAATTTTTCATTGATGAGATCCATCAAAGCAGAAATCATAGCTCTCTCATAGCAATCATATTTAACGGTGTCTTGTTCAAAAATTTTATACATCATATTGGTTAAATTTGATGAATGTGGTTCCAAGGGAGTTTGAAGGTTTAACGCATTAACAGAGTTTGGGTCAATATTATTCAAAGTAAAGTTTTCAATTGGGGTCAATTGATTATTATGAGGACTTGCAGAGATTAAATGTTTTAAATAATTTAAATAGGATAAATCACCCAAATAGACTTGATTTCCATCAACTGTTATAATTCCAGTTCCATTTGGTGAATCATAATCTTCTTCTAGCGAACTATTTCTAAGATTTGAAATTAATTCATTATCCTTTTTATCAACACCATGAATCAATAAAGTTGGTGGGTTATAAGCTCTCTTTTGGATATATTTCCAAATTATTAACTGGTTAAATTTATTTAAGACAGGATAGTTTTTTGAATTTGGGATGAACCTTGAAGCAGAAATCAGATAAAACTGAATTGGCTCAATTATCCAACGGTTAACAACATATTCAGGAATATTTTGTTTTGGAGACCCTAAAGAAACAGTCAAATTTTTAGGGTAATTACATTGAATTCGAATAGTGTTCCACATATCCCAAGTTGATAAATGATCTATTATTGGGATTGACTCACCTTTACAATTAATTCGAACTTCTTCACATATAGGTAATGAAATTGATAAAGTAATTTCAGGAAAAGTATTTAATATTGTGTTTAAATTGCTTGTAAAGACAGGTAAATGAGTCAAATCAATTGGAGGAGCAATTAGTAAGGTTGATAAACCAACAAATTGAGCATATGAGACTTCATTCTTCAAAACTTGGAAAGAAAATTCATTTATTAAATTATCATTTGAGTCCAATTCAATCCAAGATGAAAGTAAACCGACAGTGGAGTTATAAATATGTGGGCCAGTTAATATATTAACTTCATTTAAAGATGGATGTGGAACATTTAAATGAGCCAACGATTTAGAATTTGGAGAATCTTTAAATTGTTTGAAATAGGCCTTGCAATTTTCTTTATATCTGTTGTTAGTTATAGGCAGGATCACTTTATCGTAACCCAAATTAGTTAAATGTTGAACCAAATTGTAGTCAGACTTAGTCAGGGCAGATGTTAAAGGAAGAGGTTTGATACCTATATTGACATGGGAATGGAGCAAAGATACCGAAGTGAGCTTGTTATAATTGTCCTGAGCGTATATCGTAGTCATCATGCAAATGGATAATGGCAACCAACCAGGAATAGGACGTACAGAGGGATAAGTTTGTAGGTTTCAGTTGTTGATGAGATGAAATTTAGAAACACGCTCATTGCTCAAGTGTTAGTGTGTTTTGATCTTCTCTTCTTTTCCTCCACACACACACTGTGACACACACACTCCGTATCCAATGTCTCATAGACCAAGAGAGTTGACTCCCCAGGAAAGAGACAGGATCTTTTCCTTCAGAGACAAATACTACTACTCCCCAAGATACTCGGACGACCAGTACGAATACAGACATGTCTCGTTACCAAAAGAAATGCTAAGATTCATCCCTTCAGATTATTTCACGGAGAAAGGCACCTTCAAAATTCTAACAGAAGACGAATGGAGAGGCCAACTTGGTATAACACAATCTTTAGGCTGGGCTCATTATGAATGTCATGCTCCTGAACCTCATATCTTGTTATTCAGAAGACCAAAAAATTAAAATAAAAATTGAATTCAAGTTAGACTTTTTATTTTGCTATTTCTATATTATGTTTTTATATTACATCTGTTTTACACTGAATCTTATAAAGGTCAATTGATCAACTTCTATGAATGTATGTGGTTAATTAATTTGTTTTATTATACATTCATCATAATTTATTTCAATTCATTTAGTTTTTAATTATACCCTATTGTCCTTCTGCTACATTTTTTTTATTGCGATATCAAAAATTATTATATTGGTTTCCATCCCCTTTCTTTTCTTTATAAATTAATATAACACCTACTACATCTATCTAACTAATTAAGCTAGCTAGCTAGCTAGCTAGTTAAATTTTATCGACGTTTAGTCACGTGCACCGACCTGACGCGTCCCGTTGTAAGCGCAATATTTTTTTATTAAAGTAAATCAACTAATTGCAACTTATTTGCAGTTGATATATGTAAACAAACAGACTTAACACAACATTATTAAACTGCATTTTCATGAATATTTAATATATAATTACCAATGAATTCCCAAACAATACAACTCTCATCAGTTTTGGACCAATTGTTGGAGCAAGATTCCGAAGGTAAACCTCAAGATTTAACTTCTTTAAACACTTTATTATCTACTGTTTTACCTGCATACTCCAATAGAAATCTAACTGATTCTGAACAAGATGTTGTTATAAAGATATTTAAAGCTGTTAGATTGTTAATATTGCGATGTCCTTCGTTGATTTTAGAATGTTATATTAAGTTAATTGATTCAATTCAATGTTTTTATAATTTGAGATTTAATTACTCAAAAAAATTAATTAATTACGTTAATATAAGCTTTATTAGTGTCATTACAGGTTGTTTTGGTTATGCTTCAAAATTAAGAAACAATAGATATTGCTTATCCATTAAAAAAAAAATAATAGAAATTATTAATGATAATTTGAATTTCTTATTAAATTTCATAACTTCAAAACAATCAAACGATGATGAATATTTATTAGATTTGAATCAAATTCATAAACAAAATGAAGTCAAATTTGAGAAACTATGTATTTCAACAACTTTCCTGCAGATTCTATTACATAATGAGCTATCTAGTATATGGAATTTGGATTTACAAGAATGCTTAATGATAGATGAAATTATATTAAGGCTTTGGTTTTGTTTAGATAATACGGTTATCAATTTTAAATTAAATGATTTAATGAATGAAGAAAATGAAGACGACGATGAAAATGACGATGATAATTACATTAGTAGTCAAGTTCTATACACTTTAAAAGATGTCACCAATATAACTGATAAATTTGATAAATTATATTCAACTTTGCTTACTTCTCTTATAGATTATTCCATTCAATCAGGTGAGCTCAATCATTTAAATTTATCTTTGAGAAAGTGCAAAGAATTATTAAATTGGTCCTTATTAAGTAAATTTAATTCATTACAAGTCACATTAGCCTTATCTTTAATGAAATTGTTGTATATTTGTTATAAAACTGATACAATCATGATGTTCTGGAGTCAAATAGGTTTGGCTACCACTAATTCAATTAATTTTGCTAATTCAATTCTTGAAAATGAGAAAATTCATTATGATTTAAAAATTGTTATCAATTTGTTACTGATGGTTAATTTGAAACTTCAAAACAAGAATTCTTTAGTTACTGATGAAATTTCAAAAGTTTGCGATTCAAAATTTCTAAGTACTGATATGTTAGATGAATATAGAAATAAAATTTTGTTAGAATGCTTTGGAAAAGACGCATTAAGCACCTCTTTGGTGCTAACTGATTTAGATACTCTTTTAAAATTGCCTACTGCTGATGATTCAAATATCAATGAAAAACTTTATTCCTGGATTTTACGTTTAAGAGAGAAAGTAGATGAGCCTAATTCAAAAATCTTAGAAACTGATATTGGAAAAATATATTTTGTTGATTCAATTGGAAAATTTGCATGTATGTCTTCTGGTGACTATGATTTCACCAATAAATTCTGTAACAAATGTGATTTGGTCACAATGAATATAACTGATTATATTGATGTTAATAGAAAACAGATTTTGGAATCTAAACCAATGTCTTTTGCATTTGAATTATTACTAGAAATTATAGAAGATGTAAACACTTTAAATAATGAGCATTTACTAATCAGAATTTTAGTCTGTTTAAATAGAATTTTTAAATCTTTCAGACCCCCAAATTTAAGAACTACAGGATCATCAGTTTGGAAATTAATTACTTATTGTTTTGGAAATGTCGTTAGAGAAATAAGATTATTGAGTGTTAAACTACTACCATTAATTGCATTTGCTCCAAAAGATAATCAATATTCTTCTGATTTAGATTTAATTTTAAAGTTTATTAAAATGTTTAAAGTATCAAAGAAACAATCTTATATATTTGAAGCTATTATAATGTCATATGGTGAACTAATTCCTGTTACTTATTTGGACTCTACCAGATACATCATGTTGGATCACCTTATTCAGTTAATGGGTGATACTGATCAATTTAGATCTAATTTAGCTTTACATGAATTAAAATTAGTCTCAAAAGTAATGAAACTAACCCCATGGAAACTAGTTGAATCATTTATACCATTAATTAGTTCTAAATTAATTAAAGAGTATAAAAATAATCCTGGCTTATTAGACAACTTTTGCTTATTGATTGGTATGAGTGTTCATCAACTTTTACAGAGAACAGAAGAATATGTCGTTCCTGGCTTGGTTCAGGTATTAACTGGCAATGACTTAACTTCAATGGCTTCTATTATGGGTAAAGATAAAGTGAAATTAATCGATAAGCATATTGCTGCAATCATTGCTCGTTTATTAACAACTGACGAAGAAATAAATTCAACTAAAATTGTTAAAGTATTAGCTTTTCATAGCCAAAAATATAAAAATGTTCAATTATCAGATATTATTGATGAGTCTGGTGTTTTTTCAATAGTTTGGGAAATTCTATGCTTATATAACGGTACAAAAGAAGTTCTACTAAAGATTAAAAATGCAATTATATTTACATGCAAATCAAGATATACTGATGATAACATTAGAATGGCTTCTGTCTTAGAAAATGAAGAATCCTTTATTGATCGTGAAATTTCAATCATGATTCTAGGGGTTGCGCAGTCATTTTCAGGTATTATTCATGATCATAAAGGTTCTAAGCCATTTTCAGTTAAAATTCAAGCAATCAGAGCTATATCATGCATTGTTCAGTTAACTGATTCTTTTAAAATATGTCTTTCACAAATCATGACTTGTTTACAGATTGCTTTGGATTCACGAGAATTGCAATATGAAAGTTTACAATGCTTAAAATATATTGTTTTACAGACAGAATATGATGATTTACGTATTATAATGGATTTATTGCTTTCATATTTAATTTTAAATTATGAAAATTTAGACCACGAATGCAAAAGTTTGGTCAAAGATGTTTTGATGTATGTTTTAAAGAAAAATAACAGAATTGGTGAAGATTATTCCTCATATATTTACTCAATTAGTAATATTCCAAGTTTATCAGATATAATAAAAGTTTCCTCAAGTTTTCAAAATGTTCTTCCTGGTCTCACAAATTGTCTATTAAATGATAATAAATGGGTTGTCTTACAAGCATTAAATGATTCAATAAGATATTTCACTCTTAAGGAAGTTGATATTCAATCAAAGTTTCTAAGAAATCCAAAATTTCAAGATAAATTTTCATTGTATGTCTCAAATCTATTGTCAGCTTCTAATAAATTTTCTACTGCTAATCTAGAAATTTCAACAAAATGTGCTTCACTTATTTCAATTATTGGCGCTTTGGATATGTTTAAATTTGATTTATTGAATAAGAAGGTACATCGAAGAATTGTTTTGGTTTCAAATATGGAGAAAGATTCTGAAGTTGCTGAATTCTCTGCTTATTTTTTAAATAATGTTTTGGTTAAATCATTTGTTGCTTCAATTGACCCAAGGAAACAACTATTCTTAGCTTATGGAATTCAAGAATATCTAAATATTTTAGAATTAACACCTGATAAAATTCAAGTAAGAGATAGTTCCGAACATAAATTCTGGAACAAATTAAACAAATTATCACAAACAGTATTGATGCCTTTATTAAGTTCTAAGTATTCCAAAAATTATACGGAGATTGAAGTTATGAAATATCCAATTTATTCTAATACTAAAAAACATTCCATTTGGATTAGAGAATTCACATCAGATTTAGTTAGTCGAGTTTCCAAGTTAAAAAAAGTTCCCAAAACAGCAAGAAATATTTTAAGTGATCTTTCAATCATTATTAAAGATCAAGATTTGTCCATTTCTGAATTTATTCTACCTTATGTTGCGTTAATGGCGGTGGTTTATGATAATGATATAGTTCATGATATTGAAACCGAATTCAATAAGATTATACTTGATGATGTTAAGAAAATAAATAATGAATCTGTTCTTGAGTCATTGAAGGCTTGTTGCTTAACTGTGTTTTCAGTGTTTGATTATTTTAGAGAATGGGCAGCAGAAAGAAAGAAAGTTCAAGATCTAAAGATGAAGGTTTCATATCCACCATCAGAATATCAAACAGTTGAAGGTTTTCTAGAAAGATTTTCTCCGTATACTCTAGCCAGTACATCAATAGCATGTGACTCTTATGAGAGAGCTATTTTTAATTTTGAGCAAAGCTATTTAATAGGTGAAATAACCGAAGAGAAATTTTCAAATAAAGTGAGGCAGATGTATTCCGAGATAGATGATTTAGACTCATTACATGGTGTTCTAAAAGTTTTCTCAAATGATAGTTTAGATGATAAATTGCTTCAATTCCGGTACAGTGACGACTGGAAAGTCACACATGAATCATTAAATGCCTTAACTGAGGATTTGGAACAAAAGGATTATACTAAAAAAATGGAATCTATTACATCATTTTTAAAATGTTTAGATGATCATTGCGAATATGATCAGGTCTTATTAAAATTAAAAAATATTCATGGAAACTATTCTGAGTTTGGTAAAGATTGGGTTAGTTGTGCTTTACAAGCCAGTATTTTCAGTGGAAAATTAGATGAATTAACAAAATGGGTTGGTTATGCTCAAAACTATCATTCTATTTCCTCTTTAGGTTCTGATATATCTATTTATTATGAATTTGCGAGCGGTTTGATAACTTTAGGTAAAAATCAATTAAATGACTGTGAACAGCATATTGAGACTGCTATTAAATCTATTGGTTTTGCCTTGAGCCTACCTAAAGAAATTTCACATATTCAAATTTCAAATTACATGGTTCTATTACATTGTCTTTATGATTTCCGCTTATTAGTTGGTGTAACACCAAAAACGGTATTTTCAATTTCAAATTTATTGAAGTCAAGATATGAAAACACAGTTAAAGACTTTAAGGTTAATTGGAAAATCCATTCGATGAGAAAATCAATAGAGAAACTACATCCATTAAAAGAAGTTCGAGATCATTTAAGTGAAACACTAGTTGAAAGTTCACAAATTTTAAGAGAGAATTCAAAATTGGATCTGGCTGCTAAAAATATTACCATTGCTTTATCTTTAGGAAATTCATCTCAAAATGCTGATTGGGAATTTTCCAAATTGCTTTGGGCACAAGGTGAGCATGCACAAGCCTTAAAGATTTTGAAATCATTATTAGATTCTGGGTTACTTGATGCTAAATTGAATCCTGTTATTCAATTGACTTATAGTTCATGGTTAGAAGATTCTGCTGGCGGGTCATTTGATCAAATTATAGGAGGTTATAACAATGTTATCAACATGACTAATTCATTATCAGGTGAAGCTCATTATTGCTTAGGCAGATACTATAATAAGATGTTTGATGCACACAGTTTTGACTCTCCAGGATTAAAAAGGCCAGAAAAAGATTATTATGGGGAAATAGAACACAAGATCATAAAAGAATATTTAAGTTCAGCATGTTCCTCTGATGAACATATATTTGAAGTGCTACCAAAAGCTGTCACAATATGGTTAGATTACAGATCGAAGTATAAAGACGAAAGTCATTTTAAAGGATCACCAAAGAATACTTTTGAAAATGTGATCTCTAAAAGAACCCAAAACTATTCATCCATTTGCAAAGAGGTAAAAAGATCAATTTCGGAAATGGCTGTTTTTAAATGGTACTGTGTTTTATCTCAATTAATATCTAGACTAACACACGATGATAAAGAGACTCTTGCTTTAATCGTTGAAATTGTGACTGTTTTAGCACGAAATTATTATGAAGTTATTTTGTATTCAGTGTTTTCTCAACAGCAGTCCACATCCAGGGATAGACTAAATCAAGGTAATTTTATTTTAAATAAACTAACTAAAATATGTTTGAAAGCAGGTACGAATATTAGTTCTGCAATTACTCTACTACAAGCGTTGTCCAAACTTTGTTCTTTTGATATTGCGAAGAGTAGAAAGTCTAAAATTTCTCTTTCTGATGATCTCAAATTTGCTTACCCTATAGATAAGTCGTGTACTTCTCTTGCTCTACCAATTTCTTGTAATTTTGATGCTTTGCGACAATCTAGTGGTTTTAATCCAAGAAATCTAGCAAAATTCAAGAATGAAAAATTTATTTTCTATAAATCGTTTGATAATAGAGTTCTTATTTTATCATCAATGCAAAGACCAAAGAGAATATTTATTAGAGGAACGGATGGTAGAAAATATAGTATCCTGTGCAAAAGAGATGATTTACGTAAAGATTCTAAAGTTTTAGAATTTACTGCCGTTGTTAATAGATTGTTACATAAGAATTTAGAATCAGAAAGAAGAAATTTATCCATTACTACATATGCTGCAATACCCTTAAATGAATCTATTGGCGTTATTGAATGGGTTGATAACTCCCGTACAATGAGAAATATCCTTCTAGCTTATTATAAAAGAAAGAAAACTGATATTGATTTTGTAAAAATTAGGACTTTATTAGATGGAACAACTGGTACACAACAATATTCAAACTTTTTATCACTAAAAGAATATTATAAACCTGTATTACCTGTTTGGTTTGTCGATGAATTTTCAAATCCTATTGATTGGTTTGCTTCTAGAAATAATTTTGCAAGATCAAACGCTGTTATGTCATTTGTTGGCTATCTTGTTGGTATGGGTGATCGTCATGGTGATAATATAATGTTAAGTGAAAGGACCGGCGGTGTTATGCATGTTGATTTTGACTGTTTATTCGATAAGGGTAAGACTTTAACTGTTCCTGAAATTGTCCCATTTAGACTAACTCACAATATGGTTACTGCGATGGGAGTTACTGGCATCGAGGGAATATTTAGAAGAACAAGTGAAGTTACTATGAATTTGATTAGAAATAACGAAAACATTTTAATGAATGTTTTGGAGACATTTTTATATGATCCAATTATGGATTGGAAAAAAAGTAAAGGAAGATATGGAAACACTGATCCTGATGGTAATATGCGACCACAAGTTGCTATGGAATCAATTAGAAGAAAAATTAAAGGCATTTTAGATCCAAAGGATTTAGATACAGGGTCCAAGGATTCTGGTGGATTGTCTGTTTCAATTGGTTTTCAAGTTGATGCCGCAATTCAACAAGCTGCTGATGATCATAATTTAGCTCAAATGTATATAGGTTGGATGCCTTTTGTTTAATCTTTATACACTTTGCTTATACACATTTTGCTACGTAAATTAAGTTATTCTTTTTTTATAATTTTTATAATTTTTTTCTGTTTTTGTTAATATAATAGGCAAACGTCTTTTTAAATTTTTGTATAAAAAATGTATTACTATAAAGTAACCGAACACATACATAGACTAAGAGAAACAGGGATAAATAAAACAAGTAATATAAAACAAAGAAAAGCAGTATAATTAATTAAGCCATAAATTAGTCACTGAATTCTTCTTCGGAAGCATTATCACTGTCTGCAATTTCTTCCTCACTATCATCTTCAGAAAAGTCACTTTCATCATCAGCTTCATCAGAAAACTCACTTTCTGGTTCATCTTCTGGTTCATCATCTGTAGGATCAAAGTCAGACTCAGCATCACTTTCATCGCTTTCATCGTCTGATTCACCAGATCCGGTTAAGAAAGTCCAGCCACCATCGACAAAGAATTGATATGGGTCTGCCTGAATAGTTTTCATAATTGTAGCCCAATTCAAATTAACTGTACCTTCACTGTATGGAATATCGACATCAGTTAACCAAGCTTTAACATCTTCAAGTAATTCCATTGGAATTGTTGATATATGAACGACAGTCTTACTAAAGTCTTTGAAGACAAAAACCAAATCAAAATTCTTCAAACCAAATTGCACTCTTTCTAAATGAGCAACTTCAATTTCACTCAATGTAATCACTAAGAAAGGCAAATCAATTAATTGAATTAAACAATCTCTAGTTGGTAAACATGTAACAGCAGCTCTTGATGGAACACCCTGGAATCCCAATTCTCTAAATGGAACATCCAAATCAACAACACCGTTTGATGAGTCTGAAATATGTTCAGCAAATGTTTTAAATTCTCTATCTAAAAGAGCTTTTCTTCTTCTTTCTTCTTGTTCTTGTTCTAATTCATCTTCATCACCATATCTATACTTTCTCTTTCTATTACCAGTTTCATCAACAGTTATATCAGAAGCTTCTCTATAAAATTGAACATCATAAGTTTTCTTTTTACCGATCATAATTGGTGTCTTTAAATGACAATGAATAATCACTAGCAGTTCACCTTTACAAGATTGAAAAAATAAATGCTTCATGTTTGAAAATAGAACATCAACTCTTTGATCACTTCTTGATATTGATTGATATCTAATACCATTTTGATGAATTGTAACCATACCTGGATATCTTTTAGTATCTGGAGTTGGTCTAACAAAAACATTATCCAGTCTTCTTGGTCTACTCACTTCGATTAAAGAAGCTTGTGTGACAATATCAGCTCTTTCTTTCTTTTCAGTTTCTCTTTTAACGGCATCTTTTTTCATTTCAGTAATTTTCTTTAAAACTTCAGCCATTCTAGCACCATCCTTGGATCTAAAAGTTAAACTTCTAATAAACTGTTTATCATCACCTGGTTCATAAGGTAATTCCGCTTTCTTTGAAGAAGCAATACCGGGAGAATTGAAATTCAATCTTAAATGAGTATATTCACCTTCTTCAGTCTTGGATCCATTTTTATAAGAATTAATATGGAAAGGAACAGGTCTACCTCCGATTGGTAAAATAATAGTTTGATTTTTAGAATCAATATGAATCTTCAAATCTCTAACATTACTTGGGATCTGTGACTCTCTGACATAAGATTCATATTTTTTGAAAACAGCTTTCTTTTCTCCATCATCATTTGCATCTTCTGGATTAAATCTATCTAAACCTTCTTTTTGTCTTTTAGAATGTAAATTTTTTTGAATTTCTTTTTGAATTTGGGTTTGATCTTCTTCTGATTCTCTCTGTTCAGATCTCATTTTAGCCTTTAGAACTCTAGTATTAACACCTGCATTAGCAACTTTTATTTCTTTATTTGAAGAGCCATCTTTTCTAGATTCGGAGCTATGTTCTTTCTTTGGTTTCTTTTCTTTCTTTTTCTCTCCCTCAAACTTAATATCATCATCTTGTTCTTGTTTAACATCGTCTTCTTCATCAAAATAGAAAGCGACATCACGTCTTGCTTTATGATAATCAGTTAAAAGGATTGGTTGTCCACCAGTAATTCTAATTGTATCAGCCAACATAAGAGCATATTTGCCTTCTTTAGAATCTTCTAAATCTGAAAATCCTATAACTAAGTTAATGACAGAGCTTTCAATAATTTTTCTTTCATTTTTAACATTCAAAATACTTGATGTATCTCTGAAATCAATACCAATTAAGGTACCCAAATTCTTAACAAAATGACCAACAAGATCTGGTCTTTGTGATTTAATAAATTCAATCGTTTGGTTGAAAACGTCCTTGGCTATAGCACCATCTTTTAATAAATTAAATATTTTATTCTGAACATCTTGTAAGAAATCATAATTTTTTTCCATTTGTTTTGAAGGACTAATTAAAAAAGTTCTTGAAATATTTGAACAATAGTTTTTGTAACGTAAACCAATTGATGATAAGATGACAGGACCTTCTAATTTTTTATTTGTAGAGTCGACAGAAAATTTCAATTGATATGAACCATTTGATTGAACTATAGGCTTATAACACCAATCTAATTGGGAAGAATCGAAATCAGGACTTAATTTCTTGTATTTTTTATTTGCATTAACATTCATTGCCTTGAAAAACTTTTCATCGTCAATTTTGGCTTCAATCTTATCAACTAATTGAGAATTTGTAACATTTAATTCTTCATCAATGATTTTAGACATTTCATCAGCAAAATAAGTCATAAAGTTGGTAGAAGCTTTTGATGCAATTCTTAGGTTCTTTTGTTCTTCTTCATCTTTGAATTCCAAAACTGTTGAAACACCAATTGCTACATCAACTAATTCAAATTTATCATTTGAAGAAATCTTGGACTCATAAATTGGATCCCATTCTCTAATAAACTTACCTTCATATTTATCCTTGATTAAAATACCAATTTTCTTATTTGAATCAGTGGTGGAATCTTCTATTTCTTTAATGAAATCATCAAATAGTTTCGTATTATGATCAGCATCTTTAGTTCTTGAAAGAATAACTAATGAAGGATTGTTTTGTTTCAAAGGGTTCAAATATTTGGATTTACCAACAGAAGTCAACACTATAATTTTCTTGGAGGTGACATAAAAGGCAGTGGCGGGGAATTCATAGCCCAACAACCAAGTTTGTAAAACAGTTGATTTTTGATATGGATTAGCAATATCTGAAGAGCCAACGACAATTAATAGCCCATTAACCTTGTTAAACGTGTCATTAGAAGCCACGCTTCTCTGTAAAGAAGATAACCTCTTACGGAAGACAACAGGGTCTATTCTGACTTCGGACATGGTGGTTTACCTTGAGAACAAGGGCAAAGGAAACACCAAAACCACCAAAACCAGCTGTTTTATTTCAACGTGAAAAAGCGCTGTACCGCCACAGACGCGTTTCGCCGTGCGCCACGTACTGCGCCAACGATTTTCTCCTTGTACTTTTGACAACTAAACAAACTCATGTCTGGATCAAAGACCAACAACTTCTATAGATCAAAAAAACTTCTATACCCTACACATCATCCCATATATCATTCAAAAATATGACAGACACTGCAGACGATTATTCTTACGACTATGAATATCTTTTTAAAAGTATGTCCCTTTACTCTTGTTATTATTCATTTTATACCGCCTGCAATTTTATTCAATTTGCTATCTCAAATATTAAAAGATTTTACTAACAAAAACAATAATCTATAATCTATAGTTGTATTGATTGGTGACTCTAGTGTTGGTAAAACTAATTTACTTTCCAGATTTACAAGAGATGAATTTAATCCTGATTCAAGAGCAACAATTGGTGTTGAATTTGCAACAAGAACAGTTGAAATCGATGGTAAAAGAGTTAAAGCACAAATTTGGGATACTGCTGGTCAAGAAAGATATAGAGCTATTACGGCAGCTTATTATAGAGGAGCTGTTGGTGCTTTAGTTGTTTATGATATTTCTAATTCTGATTCTTATGAATCTGTTTCAAGATGGCTAAGAGAAATGAAAGATCATGCTGATGCAAATATAGTGATAGCATTAGTTGGTAATAAATCTGATTTAGAACATTTAAGAGCAGTTCCAACTGAAGAAGCTAAAAATTTTGCTGCTGAAAACAATTTATTATTTACTGAAGCTTCTGCTTTAAATGCTGAAAATGTTGAATTAACTTTCCATCAATTAATTAAATCTATTTATGAAATGGTTTCAAGAAATACAGTTACAGTTTCTGGTGCTAATTCTGCGAACAACAATTTAAAGGGAGATAGAATTGTTTTAACTCCAGCTCCAAAAGATTCAAAGATTTCCAAAGGTTCTAACTGCTGTTAAATAATCATTAATTAATTTGTTCATGTTTATTTTTACTATCATATATCATAATAAAAGCATTGTTAAACTTTTTTTGCACTTGGTGTCTGTGTGTGTTTTGTTTTGTTTTGCTATACTATAACATTATCAAGGTAAGTTTCATATAAAAACAATCTGATTTTTTTCATTTCGATACTTTAAACCCCATTTTAGTGACTTTTTTTTTATTATACTTGATTTAATTTTGTGTATATATAAAAACCCTTTATCCTTTTTATTGTTGATTACTTTATTGTCTTTCTTCCTTTCTTTTTTTTTTATTGTTGTTGTGCTCTTTGTTATCCTACTTTTTAACTTATATATTATTTTAACTAATCGCTATTATTTTGTATGTTTTAATTTTAATTTTAATTTTTGGTGAATGTACAATATATTAAGTAATCAATCATTAATAAATTTTGGATTTTTAGAATACAGAGTAAATAAGTAAGGATACAACATATATAAAATTGTTATTTTTTAACATCATTAAAGTCAGCATCTTCATCTTCATCATCTTCATCTTGGATACTACTTGGGTTTTCAATCTTTAATTTTTCATCGACTTTGGTATAATCAATAACTTTACCTCTAGTTCTTCTACCAGAAGTAATAATATTAGAAGCATCAATTTCTAATAAATCATCTTCTTCCTCTTCTTCTTCAATTAACTTATCATCATCAACATCCTTTCCTTCATCATCATCAGAGTCTTTTTCATCATCTTCTGGTGGAGGTAAATCATCATACTTTCTACGAGGATGTTTTCTTTTCTTCTTTTTGTCTTTAGGTTTAGCTGAAACATCATCAGTATTATTATTTGCAGTTCCAGTTTCAGTTTCAATTGACTCAGCTTTTCTCTTTTCGCCAATTGCAGGTTCAGCAGTAGAGCTGGCGACTGGTATTTCTTCAGCAGAAGTGGTGGTGGCTTGTTCTTTGTCGGACATGATGATGATAAGAAGAGGAGTGTACAAGACAAGACACGGTTTAGCAGTAGTATGAAATACTTGAATTGAATTAACGTGTTTGGGACTGTGCGCCGATCGACGCGTCACGTGCGCCAGTCACGTTCCGCGCTCCAAAAAACACACCACTTTTGATCAACAGCCAGTTACAGTAATTTACTGAGTTACTTAACAGTGTCAAACTTGCCAAAACCTAACCTCCAAAAACCAGCCTGCTCAGATCTGTAAAGATCAACTCCAACTCCAATCCACTTCCACAGACCACACCCCTTTGCTGCTCCTCTACTCTGGCTCTTACTTCCATCGTCACTTTTATTTGTTTTCCTTTCCTTCCCTTTTCAGACACATCAGTTAGGTTCAAATTTCTTAAAATATCTCTCCTCCTCAAAACTTAGCATTATTCTACTACTATTTATTATATATAACTGCATATCATTCATATACTGCATATATCACATATATCATACTTCTTCTTCATAAAAAAAAATGGATAACGATTTATTATTATACTCTGACCCACTTATAAGTTTATTAAAAGATCCAAATTTAAATAAAGATAAAGTTAAAACAAAAGAACTAATTCAAATTATAAATGAAATTAATGATAATGAAATTAAAACTTGGTGTATTGAATCTTTCGAAATATTAAGAGATTTAGAAAAAATTGAAGTTAAAATAAATAATTGGGAATTTCAAACTTTAGATTTTAATTTATCTTTACAAATTAATCAATCTAAACAAGAACAACAACAATCTAAAGTTACAATAAAAAAATCATTTAAAGAAATTCAAGAAGAAACTGAAAAAAGAAAAATTAATTCAGAATTAGCTAAACGTGTATCAAATCATTGTCTTGATTTACATAAAATTTTATCGGATTTAGCTACTGAAATTGATGAATTAAACTGTTTTAATAGACAATTATCTCCAATTCAAAGAATATCTGATCCTGGAACTATATTAACTGAATTATCTTTAAGAGTTATCAAATTAAAAAATGTTCTTTCTGATCAAATTTCAATTCATTATTCAAAAGCAAGATTAGTTAATATAGGTTTAGCTTTAGAAAAATTAATTGAAGATGAAAATAATGATATAGAAAATAATAATAACGATAATGTTATAACAGATGATACTGTTAAAAATTATAAATCTTTTATTAATAATTTATTATTACAATTAAATGATTGTGTTTCTTCAAATGATACTATTGGTGCAATGGAATGTATTTCAATTGTGAATGATGTTGAAAAAATGTTTGAATCGATGAAAATGCAAAAATTACAAGCAAAAAATCAAAAGAGAATTATGTCTGCTCCACCTTTAGAAAAATCTTTAACTGGTTCTGATACTCCTTCTTCTTCAACTTTTGATGATACACTTTATTCCAACTTTGATGATATGGACTATGAAGAATCGATTGATGATTTAGAAAATGTGAAAATGAGTAAATCTAGTTCAAAAGTAGATGAAAGAAGACAAAGAAGATTGAACACTTCAAATAGATTAATGGCTTATGAAGAATCATCTTTACATAGAAGTACTATATCTGATCAATTGCCTTATTTAATGTCTGCTTTTGAAGACGCTAAAGCTGTTGAGGAAGAATTAAAATTTGCAATGCAACCTCCACCTGTTCCAACTAAATCAAGCAAAAAAAAGAAGTCAAAGAAATCTATGAAATCTAAAGCTCTAAAAAATTCAAATAAATTAAATGAAGCTGCTTTGAAAGAGCATAATAGACAACAACAGCAACAAGAGAAATCAACTCAATTAGACCGTACTTTAACGCAATCAACTTCACTTTCTTCATCATCACATTCAACTAATACAATGGTTACAGCACATTCTCGTTCTGATTCAACTATAATGATGAGTAATTTAAAACCTTTATCAACACCTAAAAAGAGTAAAGAACAGCTAATACTTCATGGTCCTGCACCTCCGCCTTCTTTACAAAAAGATTTCCATCAATCACCTCCAAAACTACCTTCTCCTCGTGTTCAAAATACTTTTCTAACTTCTTTCTTAAAACCAATGAATAAGCCAATGTATATTGATGAATCTCTACAATTAAGAATTGAACCTGATGATGATGTTATAAGCCCACTCGATTCACCTCAACCAATGGAAAGAAATGATTCAACTTCAGACAATACAATTAAGAAAAAGCAAGATAAGTTATTAAAATATAGAAGAGATGAAGATTGGAGAGATTTAACATTATCACCACAAAAAGTTTCATCTATTCAAATTGGTAAAGGTAGAGTTAAGACAACAGTTAAAGATATTGAAGAACAATTACCACCAGATATAGTTCCTCCAAAACCAATTAAAGGTAAGGGGCAATCCTCGCAATCAAATCCACAATCTCCTCCAATTACAAGAAATGGTACTGTCCCAACTTCTTTTCTGGGTTTTGGCTCCAATACTGATATGAAGTTAGGTACAAGTATGTCTCGTACACTAAGTCCAACACCAAGACAGAACAATATACCTGCTGTTACTCCAATGGGTGGTCTGTTTGGTCTGTGGGGTAATAAATCAACTAATCTAACTACAGATAATTCGCCTGGGTCATTACATGATATTGATAATATCATAGATTAAGTCAGTTATTTATCGTCACATATATCCCTCAAATGAATCTTCTGAATTTCTTTGCATTGTTGTTTTAATCGTTTTATCACTGATCGATGGAGACTGGAGTTCACGTTTCTTAGATTTTCTTACACATTCTTTTTTTTTTCATATTATTTTTTTTATTTTTTTTCTATCACATCTTCTCTTTTTTTTTGGTTATATAATGATATTTATTTAATGACTTTCAAATCTGGTCTTGTTGCATTTAATTTTTTTTGAAAACATATTTTTTTTTGTTTTTTTTATTGCTCCTACTACACATAATAATCATCTTTCAATTCTTTTATCTTGTCTATTGACTTCTTGCTCCTTATTTGTCTATTTTTTATACTACTTTTGTTATGATTTAATTATATCACTTTGTTCGAAATTGTGTTTTTTTTTTTGTTGTTTTATAAAATAGGTCTCTTCTTTTTTTTATATAATTTTCTTTTTTTCTCTCTCTCTCTTAAAAAAAGAAGGGATACAATTTTCAATTCAATATGATTCGAATTTTAAAAACAAATATGTAATATTACGTATTTTAAACTTCTTTTTTATTAATTAAAACAAAAGTGTACAAGAAAAGTTTTTTATATACAAGATTTGAAATAAATAATTTTATTAAACATCTTTCAAACTCTTTAAAGCTCTAGTAACAGAAGATCCAACATTAAAATCACTTGAATCATCAACTCTTAAAACATTAGATCTAATAACTCTTGGATCATTTTTTAATGATCTTAAAATTTCTCTTTGAACACCAATACTTGAATCAAATAAGATTGTAAAATGTGAACCTTGAAAATGTCTTTCATTTGTTTTTTTGATTATTTTAGGTAATGGTTTTGCACCAAGACTATTCACTTCTCTAACAACTCCATTATTTCTTATAATTAATTTACCTATTGTTGATGCTAATCTATATGAAAAATAAAAAAAAGTTTGAAGGTTAGTAAAATGTTATATTAAACAAATGAAAAGGGAAATTTGACTTACTCTTTTGCTTCTGCGTGGACAGCTTCCTGTGACGATATTCTTGCTATTGCTATTAGTTCGTATAACATGATGAGTTGTGTTTATGGTTATGTTTTCCTACCACTAAATTGTGGAATTAACCAAAAGCTTCAATTCAATTGAAAAGTCGAACACCCGCACTGCCATTTGAGAGCGCGTGTCTGCAACAGGAAATTGAACTGTCTTGTTGGAGGAAGATAAGAAGAGAAGAACCAAAACAAGAACAAGAACAACTACAAAACAGTTCTGGATTCAAGGAAAAAGAAGAACAAGATCCACCACAGAGATGTTTGAGTGGATGTTTGGAAAGAGGTTGACACCTCAAGAACAAATGAGAAAAAACCAAAGGCAATTAGAAAGAACTCAAAGAGAATTAGATAGAGAAAAGGTTAAATTACAACAACAAGAAAAAAGATTAATTTCAGATATTAAGAAATCAGCAAAGTTGAATCAATTAAAAGCAATCAAAGTTCAAGCTAGAGATTTGATTAGAACTAGAAAACAAATTGAAAAATTCGATAAAATGAAAACTCAATTACAAGCAATTTCATTAAGATTACAAACGATGAGATCTTCATCTCAAATGACTAATGCAATGAAAGATGCTACAAGATTATTAGGTGGAATGAATAAGAATATGAATTTAGCTTCTCTAACTAAGATTTCGATGGAATTTCAAAAATCTATGGATATTATGGATCAAAAGCAAGAAATGGTTGATGATGTAATGGATGATATGATGGATGATGAAATTGATGTTGATGATGAAGAAGAAATTGATGAAGTTGTTAACAAAGTGTTGGATGAAATTGGAGTTGATTTAAATAATAAACTGGGTGATTCTAGTATTCCAGATGTTTTACAATCAGAGAAAGAAGAAAGTTATAAGTCTAAACAACCTCAATTGGTTGGAGCTGAATCAGGTGGATTAGATGATGATTTACAAGCTAGATTAGATAGTCTAAAGAGATAATGATCATTATACTGTACTGGTTTTTTAGGTTACTACTTATACTATCTTCTTATGTCTATCAGTTGCATTTTCTTCTTGTCGAACTACTGAACTACTTGGGTTATAAATTGAATCGCTTTTCTTTCTTGTTTTTTGCAGCTTCTGCTTTCATGTTTTCTTCATGTTTTCTTATTCTTTATTTTGTTTTCCGACTTTCTTCATTAAGATTAAGGGTATTTTTTTGTAATTATAATATATAAATGAATCTCAGGTATTTGAATAAATACAAATACATTATATGGAGTTTATCAAGGCTTGGTGATTCTAGAATGATGGACTACACAGTAGATTAATAAGCTCATAAAGTCATAAGTAAAAGAAAATACTTAGGTTACTGTAAACTCCGGTCGAGATGCAATTAACTCCGATACTCCGAGACCGAGCCCCGAGATGCCCAACCCAAAGAAGGAAAGATATACGAAATCGATGATGTTACAACTTACAATTAAATACAATTAAAACTCAGAAGTTAATAACTTGCAATTGATGTAATTAATACTAAACTTTGTGAGTGTGAGTGTGAGCTTGGTGTGATAAAACGGTGGTGGTATTACAGTAAAGCAATTTAAAGGGGGACAAGAGATGATTCCATTTCTTTGAGATTCTTTGGGACTTGCTGTGGAAGTGACTAGCTGAGAAATCAATTCAATTCAATCAAGTTGTTGATCACGTACCGAATTTGGGATAAGTAAGTAGTAGAAGTAATAGCAATTGCAGGACTGTTCTTTTGTTGGTCGGTCGGCATTAAGAATCGGGACACTGGGAGAAGAGATGATTCATCGCAATTATAATAATGAAGTTATAAGTTGTTGTTTCTTCTTCTTACTGAGAATATATAAATACACATTTCAGTCTCTTCAATCTCTTCAACATCTCCAACTACTTAGTCAATCAATTGCCGATTCTTGTCCCACACAGCCTTTACCTTTACGTACCATTATTATTCGTTACGTTACGTTGCTTATTCCTTATTCATACAGAAATACATATTCACCTCTTTCTTCTTATCTTTAATTGAAATATCCACCTACAAAATATGTCATCAACACCCCTATTAGGAGAAAAAAGTGAACTGGATGGTGGTTCCATAAGTCCATCGGATTCAAACCTAAGTGATGATTCTTCAGATTTAATTATTGCTAGAGTTATGACTGCTAAATCTAAATTACACAAAAATGAAATTCGTAAGTCAATTTTAGCTAGTGATGAATATGATTCAGGTTCTGATTCTACTGTCAATAATCTTAATTTAAAAGAAGAAAAAGTTGCTCTCACAGATGCAGATACAGATACAGATATAAAGAAAAAAAGTAAACAATATTTAAAAACTACTGAAAATGAACTAAAACATACTAAGAAAATAAGATATAAAAAAGATGGTTCTAAAAGATCAAAATTTGCAGATATTGAAACTCAACCAAGATTTACTATATTAGATACTGAAGTTCATTTTGGTGCTAAATTTTATGGATTTGCTGTTGCATTTTGGTTATGTGTGTTTTTCTTTGGTGTAAGAACTTTATTGGAATCTGAACTGCAAAATGGTTCAATTTTTAAATCAAGAACTATGCAACTTCTGTTAAAAGATATATGGAAAATTGGTTTGACTGATTTAGCAATGTATTTAAGTACTTATATTTCTGTTTTTATTCAATTGGCTATTAGAAAAAGTTTATTTGATTGGCAATCAATTGGTGTTAAAATTCAATCAATTTTAGAAATTTCATTTGTAATCTTTTATTTATGGTTTGCTAATTTTATGAATTATGCTTGGATTGGTAAAATCTTTTTAATGCTTCATTCAATTGTTTTATTAATGAAAATGCATTCTTATAGTTTTTTTAATGGTTATTTATGGAATATTACAAAAGAATTAGAATTTTCTGAAAGCTTTGTTAAAAAGCATCATGATATTGATTCTGATATGAAAGTTGCTTTAAAAGATTCAATTGAATTTTGTAACTTTGAATTATCTTCAAGTTCCAAAAATGAACCTTTTCCAACTAATATTAATTTCACAAATTTCTTTTGGTACTCTATGTTTCCAACTGTTGTCTATCAAATTGAATATCCTAGAAATGACCGTATTAGAAAAAGTTACCTCTTTGGAAAAATCGCTGGTATTTTTGGTATTATTTTATTAATGATTACAATTTCAGAGTACCATTTGTTTCCATTAGTTATGAAATTCTTAGAATTAAGTGAAACTCGATCTTTATGGTATCGTATCAAAGTCTATCCATTAATAATCTTTGAATTCATACCACCATTCTTAGTTGTTTATATCCTAGTTTTCTTTCTCATTTGGGAATTAATTCTGAATGCAATTGCTGAATTAACACGTTTTTCTGATAGAGAATTCTATAGATATTGGTGGAATTCTGTTGATTGGAATGATTATGCTAGAGATTGGAATGTTCCTGTTCATAAATTCTTACTAAGACATGTTTATCATTCATCTATTTCTGCTTTTCAAGTTCATAAAACTACTGCTACTTTAATTACTTTCTTTTTAAGTTCAATTATACATGAAATTGCAATGTGGGTGATATTCGATAAACTAAGAGGTTATTTATTATTATTACAAATGGGTCAATTACCTTTGATTGCCATCTCTAAAACCAAGTTCATGAAAGATAAGGATACACTAGGAAATTGCATTTTTTGGTTTGGTATTATGTTTGGTCCAAGTTTGATGTGCACCATGTACTTGGTGTTTTAAAGTTGATACAAATCAGATTATGATACAAGTTCTTAATGAACTTTCTGTTGTTTCTTCTTTCGTTTTTTTTTTTAATCTCTTATTGATTGTTATGTCGGGTTGTAGATGGATATGCCTATTTATTTTTTTTTTACAATATAATTCATTAATTTTATCGCTTTCTGTTTTTTTTTTTTACTTATATAATGTTCTTTTACTTAATGTTCTTTTAAATCTTTTTTCTTTATAAACACATTTTTTTATATACAAGTTATTATAGTTATAAGTGAATATGTATTAAGATAGTTCAGTTAACGATAGATCATTTCGAAAGGTCTAGTATCATTAAAACAAGATCTAAAAACTTCATCGACAACTTGTTTAGCCAACTCTTTATTATTACTACAATCAGGGTGAGCCATAAGACTTAAAGTTGCTTTTCTTTTAACACATTCTTGATGCCCTTTTGAAAATCTCATGATACCATAACGTCTTTTAAATTCAGTCATTAAAGCACATTCACCACTTAATGAAGCTGCTCTAATTTCAGAACAAGCTAAATGCTTTAAATTATTCCAATTAACATTGAATCTAGTATTATCAAACCAATGAACTAACTCATGAGATAATGTATCACTTAATACAAATTTGTTATTATTGTAATTAGCACATAGTTGAATACCAAGTTCTGAATTATATCCACCCATCTTCTGATCTTCACAATAGTCACATTTAATTTTATCTTTTGGTACAAATCCACCAAATGCACTAATTTGTTGTAACATAAAAATAACTGTTGGTGAATAATTTAAACTAAAATCTAAATATTCTTCACATTTCTTACAACTTTCAATTTTATTCTTAAGTATTGCTTTTTCTTCGTAATCTTTTCTTTCTTGTTCTGTTAAACCACCTAAACCAGTTTTATATTTTAATGTTTGTGTCCACCAAGAAAACCCACCTTCGGTATCTTTCTGGGTTATTGTCTTATCTATCTGCTTTGTGTTATCGTCCTTTGGATCTGCCGGTATCATGATAATGCTATAGTAGGTATGGGGAAAAATATTATAGGAAAGTAATATGCAATCAATTCGAAATCATTCAATCTCAAAATCTCAGATCGAATTAAGCGTTTAATTTTTTCTCAAAATTTATTTTTATTTCATTCTTTTTAAAAAACTCTTTTACTTATTGTTTAACAAATTACAACACATATAACCTGAAAAACATGTCATCAATAAACATCTGGGTAGCAGCAGCTGATAATAAAATAGATGTTGTCAAAAGACTAATAGAATCAGGAAGTTTTACGGCTAATTCACCTGATCCTAATGGATATACTCCAATTCATGCAGCTGCTTCATATAATAACATTGAATTATTGCGTTACTTAATATCAAAAGGTGGTAACATAAATATTCAAGATTCAGATGGTGATACTCCATTACATCATGCTGAATCTTTAGATGCTGCAAAAGCTTTAATTAATGATTTTAATGCAGATTTTAAAATAAAAAATAATGATGGTTTAACACCTGGTAAATATCAAGAAGAAGAAGGAGAATTTCCAGAATTAACTCAATATCTCTTAAATTTAGAAAAATATGGCGAAGATATTAAATCTACTAATGATGAAGCTGGAGATAGAACTATAGAAGAACAACTTTTATGTCTTCCTAATGGTGAACAAGTTCAATATGTTCTATCTAAAGAAGCAGGAGACGATTCTTTACTAGATGATGATGTTAGACGAAAAAGAGAACAATTAGAAAAGATATTTACTGAAAGTAAAACTGAAGACGAGAAAAACTCTAAATTAAGAGAATATGTTATGGGTGTGGTTGCTGATAATATGCAGAATTTAAGAGATGAAGATGAACAAGATTCAAAAAGAAGAAAGTGAGGTATCCATTTTATACAGTACTGTTTTAAATTGCTTTAGGTTTACCTTAAATTTTTCGTGTACCCAGGAACCTGCTGTGTATATTAATTTTATGTAGTGGCTGCAAAACAAATTAAGAAAATATAATATGTTATACACTTCTAGATAAATCTAACAATAGTTGTTGAAATATCTAATAAAAATACAAATGGAGAAAAATATAGTAGTGAATTGAAAGTAAAACATAAAAAATCTATAGCTACTAATCTTCATCGTCGTCACTATCCTCTTCTTCAATTGCTTCAATAAGCAAGGAACCATTTGGCCATAAAGCTTTTATTTCTTCTAAATATTGATCTTTTTGTGCTGTTAATCTTAATCTAGGCATTGGTGACACCAGGTCGAACAAAAATTTATGCTTATAAGAATCGATGGAAACTTTGCTATTTGACTTAATTTCATTAATAATTTCATGTTCAGTCTTTCCTGTTTCTAAGACCAATTTATCAAAATATTGCTTACACTCAACAAACCAAAATATGTCAAAAGTAGATTCATGCTTATGGAACTTCTTAATAATTCTTTGGCCTTGATGATTTCTTAACTGGATCAAAGTATATTCTCCCTTAATCCATGATTTATCATCTCTATCAATCAACTTATTATATCCTTCAACAATAAATAATTTCTTTTGTTCTTCTTTTAACTGTCTTTCCATCTCTTCTCTTTCCTCTTGTTCTTTCTTTTCTCTTTCCTCGGCTTGCTTTCTCTTCTTTTCTTCTTGTTTCAATTTATCCAGTAGTAAAGATTGTTCGTATGCCTCATCTTGCTGTTGTCTTATCACTCTTGCTAAATCTGCTTCTTGTTTATCCAATCTATGAGCAACTAATCCAGCTTCGTATTTATCAATAATTCTTCCAAATCTTTTGACAAGTTTTTTACAAGATTCTTTATGTCCATTCAGGTTTTCAAAATTTTGGAACTTAGTAACAACAGACATCGAAGGTAGTGTTGTATCAGTTGCAGAAACTTCAGCAACTAAATTAATATAGGGTAATGAATAAGCTTTATATGTTTTACCAACTTCAAATGCATCAGGATAAGAAACATCGCCAATGTATAAAATAATATCATGGTCTTGAATAAAGTTGATGAAAATCTCATTATTCAAAAATGTTTTAATAAACTTGTTGGAAGGTTCAGATTGTAAATTCACCAATATACACATCAACCATTTTAGTTCATCCTTAGCCTTTTGAAAAGCAACGTTAAATTCACCTTCAAAAACTTGAAGATCAGAAGGTTCGCCAATTATTTCTTCAATTGCAGTCTTAATATTGAATGAAAGTACCTCGTCAGAGGTATGAGTCGGAGTATCTGGAAAGTCGCTTGGGCTGGGCCTCAACCCCAGAACTCTGAATAAATTTGGAAAAAGTGATCCTAATAGCTTGTTTAAGCCCAAACCAACAACCCATAATAACTTTGGAAATAACATTAAAATGAATACGATTGGTCCTAATAATATTCCTGTAGTTGTTGGTTTATCAGCTTTAACTGTACCCAAACCAAGTTGTGATTTCCATCTATTTGGAATAGTCCCAGCTCTAGGTAATTTTGGAATTAGGTCAAGATAAGGGTGATCAAACGCAATTGCTTGTGGATGAGATGAAGATGAAGATGGGCCTGAAGCAGTAGTTGGTGGGGGGGAGCTAACTGAAGAAGCAGTAGCAGCATATAGTGAAGGAGATCTATAAGAATTGGTAACAGATGGAGTAACAGAATTATCAATCAAAGTGGGAAAATCATTATCAAAGTATCTACCAACTGCTGTTTCTAGATTCCAATTGCAAACATTCAAAAGTCTTAGAACCTTTTCTTGATCAGTTTCCTCGTTGTAACCAGTGAACTCTTTGAACTGTGTTAAGAGTGATTGTTGTTCAGACGATAAATCAACCATGGCAAGTTCTCAATGATTTTCTATTAACAAGATACTCTTAATCAAATAAGGATGCTTACTGATAATACTGAACAAGTGAAACAATGAAGTATTTTTTTCCGGTATGAAAAACAACGAAAACAGGAAATTGTTTAAAGGTATTGCCACCAAATATACAATCAACAGGTAATTTAATTTGAGTTCGAATTAATTCGAATTGATCGATCGATCGCGCTCAAAATCGGATTGGCGACGCGCCGATCGAGGCGATATTACGTAATCAGCTAGCATTTGTTTACCTTTCAGTTTTTTGTGATTCATATGTTAATTTCGTTAATTTTGACCTTTCTTTCATACCAACAATCAGTAATACCAAGTTTCATTCAATATATCAAAATTAATATGAGTTCAATTGCGGTTAATCAAAAGAGGATTCTTGGGGAAACTTCTTTGAATAGTATCACAACGGAATCTCTTTCAGAAAAGAATAATCAAATGAAAGTAAATCATCAAGGTTCATCAATACCACCCCATAATCAAGAAGAAGTTACAACTAATATAGAAGTGGTAGTTAGAGTTAGACCATTATTGGAAAGAGAAATACAGGTCAATGCAACTTGTTTAGTGGAAAATCCAAATAATAATGATTTTCAGACTATATCACTTCTGCCCCCTCCATCAAAGGCTAAAAAGTATAGAGAACCTCCAAAATTTCAATTTGATAAATGTTACTGGTCCTTTGATACAAAATCTCTTTACTATTCTGATCAGCATGATGTTTTTAAAAGCACAGGTGAATCTATGGTTGATAATACAATATCTGGTTTTAATAGTTGTATCTTAGCTTATGGACAAACAGGTTCAGGTAAAACTTATACAATGATGGGAGACGATTCTCATCCAGGTTTAATTCCATATGTTTGTGAAGATTTGCTAAATAAATTAAATCAATTAGAGGACACTAAATTTGAACTTAAACTATCTTTCTTTGAAATTTATCAAGAAACTGTATATGATTTGTTAAATAGCAATTCAAATGAAAAAAATAATAAACTAAGAGTTAGAGAAGGTACAGATAAAATTCCATTTGTTGAAAATTTATCTGAATTTTATATTAATAGTATTAATGATATTAAGCAATGGATCAAAAAAGGTATTAAAAACAGAACTACTGCTGCAACTAATTTAAACAAGCACTCGTCCAGATCACATTCTATTTTAACATTAAATCTAGTTCAGGAGAAATTTAATACAGAGGAAAATATGGTGACCAAATTGACATCTAATTTAAGATTAGTTGATTTAGCTGGATCTGAAAAATCAATTGCAAATAGTGGTTTGGATATTCAAAGACAGAAAGAAGGTAGTAAGATCAACAAGTCATTAACAACATTGGGTAGGATTTTAACTATGTTGTCTGATGCCTCTTCCTCACACAACAGATCAGTACCACTAGTTCCTTATAGAGAATCAACATTAACTTGGTTATTGAAAGATAATATTGGTGGAAATTCCAAAACTTCTATGGTGGCATGTATTTCGCCAGTGGATTTTGAAGAAAGTTTAAGCACTCTAAGATTTGCGACTATAACATCAAAGATTAAGAATAGTGTTAAATTAAATCAAGAATCACAAACTGATTTAAATATTTTACTAAAGAAATATGAGCTTGAGAGACATCAACTGTTAATGTATATTGAGGATCTAGAAAGTTCTTTACCCGATTCAAAAGATTCGGATGAGTTAGAAGTTATTAATCTTGAAAAGAAAAGTTTAGAAGATGAATTATCTGAAAAAGAGGAATTCATTAGAAAATTGAATAATTATGTTGCTTGGCAAAATAAATATATTGAGACCATATCTTTCTCATCAAAAGTTAAAGAAAGTAAATTAAGATCAACCTGTGAAAGCTTAAAGCTAAAACAGGATAAACTGATTTCTAAAGTCATATCATATCAACAAAATGATAATAACAAAGAAAGAGTATTAAATGAAGCTAGAAGAAAATACTTGGATAGAGCTACATTTTCATCATCTGTTATCTTTAAAATCGATGAATTAATTTTACAGGCAGAAAAATTAGATGTACTAGGTCAAATGGATGATTTACAAAGAGATTTACAAGAAGTGGAGAAAACAAGTGAATTTTACGATTCAGATGATGATTTAGATGATTTTTGGGAGATTTGAAAGGGATTCTTTGTGCTTTGGGGAGTTTGGCAAATGTAGGGGATCTTTCTTTATGTATTTTTGAATATAATTTAACTTATATCTAATCTGATTTGTATCATTTTGGAAACAATCTAAAATGAACCGAATCGAATGAGGGTGTATATAAATGTGATTTACAACTTGAAAATTCAATTTCAATAAAATATAGATTTTTCGAGTCTGGTAATATACAACGTGGAACTGAATTCTTTCATAAAAAATAATTGAAGTCCAAAATTGAGAGGATTTTTTTTTCAAAACAGGTAATTTTACAAATAAGCTAAAGTAGAAATAAAAACAAAGATCAAAACGTGGAATATTATACATTTTATTTTAATAAAAATCATATTTTTCATCAATTGATAAACTAAATTCTCTTTCTTTCTCCCAATCATATTCAAAATTCAAGCAAAAATGATAAACTCCCAAAAATATCCCCAGTATGAATTAAAAAGTGAGGAACATTGATGTTTTTTTTTCAAATTGTAACCAAAAATTTCAAAAAGATGTACCAGGTTGAAGTATGATAATAAAAATAAGATAAAAAGCTCAAATGAAAAGTGGAATATGCCAAAAAATTGATAATTTGTAGTTTGATAAGGCATGTGCAAAAAAAGCACTAAATGATGTAATAGAGTAAACAAATATGAAAAGCAAACTTAATAGCAAAAGTAGAGAAGTGAACTAGGTCTTTGCCTAATATCTGGTTGGAGATCTGTCTCTACCATAGTCTCTTTCTGGGAAAGATGGTTCACCCTCTCTAGCAGTTCTGTAATCATCTCTTGGAGGTGGAGGGCCATCTCTGAAACCTCTGTCTTGGTAACCACCTCTTGGGACGTAACCACCTCTTGGAACGTAGCCACCTCTTGGAATAAAACCACCTCTACCTCTTGGTTGATAACCACCTCTTGAATAGTCTCTATAACCACCTCTTGGAGCATAGCCTTGTGGTGCACCATAACCTTGTGGAGCACCATTGTAGTAACCACCTCTTGGGGCATAACCACCTCTTGGAATATAACCTCCTCTTGGTTGATAACCTCCTCTTGGGATGTAACCACCTCTACCTCCTCTGAAGAAACCTCTGTTGTTAAAACCACCTCTATGTCTAAAATTGGTTTGTCTAGAAGCTGATGCAATATATGGAGACATATCTTCTTCTGCAACTATTTGAGAATCTTTGTAAGTAACACCATTTAACTGAGAAACAGCTGATTCTAAATCTTCTTTAGAAGCAAATTCTAAATGGCAAATGGTTTGATCATCAGGAGGAATTCTAACAAAGGTTGGTGTTAATCTAACTTCTTCTCTAATGAAATCTTTAAAATCTTGCCATGCAGTACCTGGTGGCAAATTTGAAATTTTAGCTCTGTTTTCACCTTTTTTGGCGTAGTCTGGTTTTTGTTTAGCATATTCAATCTGAAGAGTTTCACCAGCAAGAGGGGTATCTGAAAGTTCAGTGAAAGCTTTTTGAGCTGATTCTGGAGATTCATATTCAACAAAGGCATAACCTGGCATTAATCTTAATTCTTTTAATGGGCCAACTTGAGAAAAGAATTCTTCAACTTCTTCGTGCTTAACTAAAGGACCTATAGGTCTGACAAACAATTGGACATCAGAATGTTCAGAAGACATTTTTTAGTGTATATGATTGGAGGTCAATGAAGAAAAGAATCACGTATTGAAGCCAAAATGCAAATTTGGATGATTTGAAGAATTTGAATTTTTGTGTCGATCAGGCCGGGTAATGCGTCGATTCTCATAATTATGCGTCGGCGACGTGAATTTTATATATTATATAGCTATACCTTGAATCCTATTATTCTATGTAATAGGTCTATTTTTCTAACGACTAGCTAGCTAGCTCATCATACTTACTCGTCATAAACTTTGGAAATGGTAGTGGATTCAGAAATTTTCAATTATTCTGATAAATCAGAGAGACAAGTTTTCAAAAGATATGTCATCTCAATTCCTAATTCAAAAGATTTAGAATCATTTAAGCCAATTGTTTTCATTCATGGTGGTGCATGGAGAGATCCAACTAATACTTATAAAGATTTTGATAAGTTAGTTGATTTAATGAATTCTGAACTGGAAAAGACAACCAATGATACAAATGTATCTCTAAATTTGTTTTCGATTGATTATAGATTATCTCCTGAATTTCGACATCCTGACCATCTTATTGATGTTCTTGAAGCATTAGAAAAGATCAGAAAAAATTATAATATCGATGAAGTTGTTCTTGTTGGACACTCTGTTGGTGCTACATTAATCACACAATTAATTGATTATGAAAGAATTATCTATAATTTTGATTCTTTAGGAAAAGTTAATTTCAAAATACCTAAGATTACCTCAACGGTGTTCTTAGATGGTATTTACGAAATAGCTGATATGTTGGAAGAATATCCAAGTTATAGTTTTTTTGTTGATGAAGCATTTAAAAGAAAAGAAGATTCGTTATATAGATGTAATTTATTGCAAAACAAATTACTAGATAAAAATCAAATTTCAACTTATCGAGATATGTTTGAATTCTTAGATAATTTAATTGTTTTGCATAGTTCCAAAGATGAATTACTATCAACTAGACAGCCAAAATATTTTATAAACTGGTTAGTTTCTGATATAGGTGTTCATCGTAATAAAATAGATTACATTCTTGATGATTTTGGGGTTCATAATGATGTTTATAAGAATGGCAAAGTTGCCAATATTTTGGTCAATAAACTTATTTTGCATAGATCGTCATCATAAGCATATTTATATACGTACAGTATGTATTATTTAAAAAAAAAATCAAATGCTAATTGAACACATAGTATTATTAAATACATAAAGAAAAAGCGTAATACAAATGAATTGAATGGATATAAGAAAGAAAGAGTTATACTTGATTATACTTTATAAATTAATGCAAATCTTTCTTTGGTTTAGACCAATCAACACTCATAATCATATTCATGAAACCTTTACCATCCAATCTTTCTCTAGCTGTTTCTGCTGTTCTGATTGAGTCCATTTCAACAAATGCAATACCTCTTGATTCTCTAGTTTCTCTATTTCTAACAATAGTAACTCTTTGAACACCACCAAATCTTGAAAACACTTGTCTTAATTGATCTTCCACTGCATTTTGATTTAAATTCATAATCTTTAAAGTTGTTGAGTCGTCACGTTCTCTTCTACCATCAGAATGTAATGGAGGAGCACCAGGGCCCCTATTTCTTAAGTGAGGAGGAACATATCCAGATGGTGCAGCGGCAGCTGGTGTAGATGCACTTGAAGAATCTGGATCTGGTGAACCTGTACCAGTAGTTGGAGCTTGTTTCTCTGATCCCAATGTATCTTTATAAGGACATTTAGCAGTAAAATGTTTACCTTGACAAATTCTACATTTAATAGTCTGTTGAGTAGTAGCTTTAATGTCTCTTTTCTTTTCTTCTGCTTCTTTTTTAATATCTTTAGCCCAAGAAACAGATAAATGTAATTTAACTTCTTCACCAAATTGTGTTGTTTTTGTATCAGGACCGATTGTTGTATTATTTTTTTCTTCTCCGTATCTTTTCCATTTTCTTCTAGAGGCAACAACAGGATCCACGCTTTCTGTAACTTTAACCAATTTGATTTTTTGGATATGTTTGATTTTTTTACCTTTATCATTTATTTTATAAGAAATGATTGTTTTAGTTCCATCTTGATTTTCGATCACTTCACTTGGAGGTAGATCAATATCAGCATCAGCCCATAATTTAGATGTGGAAGCCATTGTAAAATAATCCAGAGTGTTAAAGTAAGTGAATTTAGTATTCAAGTATCCATTGATTTGAATCAAATATAATTAAAAGCTGGAAAATTTTGAAGTTTCGAGGTCGTGGGCTAACCGGGAAAACACTAGTGCACCAGCTTTGGTGGCGCGTGTCATGCTGTGCCACTCTGTGGCTAGTTATATCCGATTTTGCTGTTACTGTATTCGGCTCAACCTAAATTCGGCCGGTACACTTGTAAGTTGTTACTTGCTTGTTTATATATAATGTTTAAAATGAAAATGAATTGAACGCTGTTTATATCTTACAGTATGTATCTTATACTATTAATTCATGAACCATGACTGCGTGTTACACTGTTAACCGCTGCTATAGCATAGCACAATTCAGAATTCAGAATTCGGTATCTGATCGGATTTAAAGATGGGTATATTCGGCTGAAGAGGGTGGTGAAAAAAGGTCCCAGTACACGTATTTCCGAGTGCCGACTTAATTAATTCCTAGTACACAGCTTTAGCTTTTATAGTTAGCTTTAGCCCAACCTCAGGGTCCTTAATTGTAGGTTGTAACAAATCATGTTGTTGGCAGTTGTTATTTATTTAAGTTAACCAGAATAAAGCGTTCAGATTGCAAGACAACTTCGGAGGTAGATGGAAGTGAGTAAAAGTCGCAATTATAAGCTCCTTTCTTTACAATAAAATAAACAACAACAATTTCCATTGCATCCAATCCCAATTCCAATTCCAGCTTCAGTTCAGCTCTTCCTTCTTCCTATAATCTACCCTCCTACTTCATATCCGTTTCCTTCCTGTCTCCCCTTACCAAGGTATCTGTTGTTGTCGCCTCATATCATAATCTCGTTAAGAATTAAGTTTAAGTTCAACCCTATACCTGCCTATATAGACTAGATTCCACGTATACCTTCAGTTCACTTCATTTACTACATTTCCCTTTAATCAATCAATTATATTTTCACCCTTGTATCAATTTTTTCATATATGTCTTTTTCACCAGCTGCAAGATTACATTCAATAGTAACACCAAGTCCCTATTTTACTCATACACCTACAGTTCCATCAATGTCAGTTTCCAATAGTTTATTGCCACCTGAAGACCCAAGTATTGAAATAAGTAGGTTGGCTAAAGATTTAAAATATAAAGAGTTATTTAAAAGAAGTGCTAAATCTTCATTTAAAGGGTTTTCACATTTTTTTTTATCTCAAGAGTTAGATTCTATTGAAACTATTGATAATACTGATTCAATATCTGAAGACAATTCAAGCACTACAACAGCCGAGGATTTAGATAATAATGGCTATATAAGAAAGACTAGTTCATCTACTAAAAATCAACACTCTAATAATTCAATGGATAGACATGCTAATTTCAACTTAAAATTCTCTCATGATGGTAAATACTTAGCATCTGCAGGTGATGATGGAATAATTAGAATATGGCAAGTGATATCTTCTGTTACAGAAAGAGCCTTATATGACGCAGAAAAGAGAAGAACCACGTCAAAAGTTCCTCCAAGTCCTCTAATTAGTACAACCGGAAGTACAGCAATCTCTTTAAATGATGATCATGAATCTCTGGATATATCTCATTCAACAGTTACAGGTGATATTCCAGGTGTATCTGCTAGTAGTGCTAGTACAAGACATAAAAAAAATAAAAAAGCTGCTTTATTTTCTCCTGTTTTTAAATCAAAGCCAATAAGACAATTTTATCATTCTGATACTGTTGTTGATTTAGATTGGTCGATTAATAATTTTTTGTTATCATCTTCAGAAGATCATACTGTTAAGTTATGGCATGTTGAACGAGATGATTGCTTGAAAGTTTTTAGATTCAATTCTTTTGTATCTGCAGTTAAATTTCATAGAAAAGATGATCGTTTTTTTGCAAGTGGTGAATATAATGGTACAATTAAATTTTGGTCTATTTTAGAAAATAATAGTGTTTGTGAAACAAAACTGAAAAATCCAATAACTTGTCTAGAATTTAGTCCAAATTCGGAAGAAATATTTGTTGGTTGTGAAGATGGACATTTCTTCTCTTTTTCAACTATAGATTTAACACAAAATGCTAAGTTTCAAGTTAAAGCTAAAAATAAGGCTTCGAGACTAACTGGTATTAAATCTTTTGAACATAAAAATGATATTAAAATTTTAGTTACTTCAAATGATTCAAAAGTTAGACTTTATAGTTATGGTAATAAATCTTTAGAAGCTAAGTTTTCAGGTTCACATAACAATCATTCAACAATTAAAGCTACAATTAATGAAAATCATACCTATGTTATAGCTGGTTCTGAAGATAATTGGGCATATCTTTGGAAAATGGATTTTGATAATATTGAAAAGTTAAGATCTGAAAAGCAAAAAAAATTCACTTGGGATTTTAAATCATTTTTCAAAGAAGATTCATGTTTATTAAAAGTTAAAAATTATGGTTCATTCAAGGTCCATAGTTCACGTTGTAATTGTGCTCTATTTGCTCCAAGAGCTACATCGAAATTATTAGAATTAAGTAACGATCCAATATTTGATTTGAAGAATAAATATGGCAACTATGCAGATTCATCAAGTACAAAGACAAATTTTGATGATGATCTGGATGATTTATCAACATCAATTTTAGTTTCAACTGATAATCATGGTTTAATACGTGTTTTTAGAAGAGATCTATCTTATACAACTAGAAAACAATTATCAAGTAAAAAGATTACATCTAGATCAGATTTGAGAATGAGATCATTTTCGATGGGTAGAAATAGAAGTCGCTCAGCTGGTACTGCCAATTTACCTGGTTTAAATATGAATTCAAGTAGTATGAATGGTATTAATAAGAATTTGTATATCCCAGATAAAATATCGTTTAAAGACATTGAAGAAAAAAGAGGGAGAGAAGATTTTGCAAAAGAACCTTCTTTGGCAACTAAATTCTCAGTTGAACATTCAAAAATCAAGTCTGGAATACCTCTACCAATGTCATATAATTCTTCAAGTGATTTAAAGTCGATCGATGCAAGACTAAAAGATCTCTTACTTATGGAGAAATCCAAATTTGAAGATGTTAAAATTAATGCTAAAGGATCTGATACTAATGACACACCTAATAATGAAGAAGATGATGCATATACTTTAAATTCTCAAAAGTCTCATAGAATTTGTACTAATTGTGGAAGTGATAAATTTACTGCAAAACCAATTGATGGTTCCACACATAATCATATTGATTTTGCTTGTGATAGTTGTGGACGTTTGCTTGATTCCTAATTTTATAATTTTTAACTTCATAAGTGTGCTTTTCTTTTTGTGTGTATATCGTTTTGGCTTTTTTAGATTTATTCACGTTTTAATGATTAATACTATATTATAATATATTCTTTACTACTAATATAAAATAAAAAATAGGAATATGAAAAAGGTCTGAAGACCGGTACGTTTAATAATGGCGGCAAACCTCTCGCAGTCTCGCGGTGCATATCTCAGAGGAGTACAAAAAAGAAGAACACCGTATCAACAACAACTTTTTTATTCTACAAACCATCCAACAACACCATAATCATGGATCTATACAGTCCACTCAATATCCAGGATCGAACTCTTGAGTTTCAGCAATGTGTCACAACTTTTTCAAGGCAGTCTAACGCAAATAAATATAAGCCTTTGCCTAATCAACCTGAACAGAATAAAAAGTCAAAGATATCAAAAAGTGAATTTTCTAAGAAGGCATCATTCATTGCTAAAGATATAGTTAGAGTCACTAGTTCTTTAAGCAAGTTAGCTCAACTAGCTAAAAGAAAGCAGATCTTCAATGATAAACCAACTGATATGATAGAGCTTACTTATGTTATCAAACAAGATATTTTCAAAATTGAAAAAAATTTGAAAGAATTACAACAATCTACAAATAATAATGATTCTCAAATAATTAAATATAATAAAAATGTTGTTCAACTATTAAATACTAAGACTAAAAACATAAGTGAAACATTTAAGGAAGTTTTACAGGCAAGGCAACGTAATGAATTAGCACAAAAATCAAGACAAGAACAATTAATGGCCACTGTTTCAAGTAACGCTTCAATGATGTCAAATGGACAAGATAATGCAAAAAATAATGGAATGTTGCCTTATTCAATGAGAGGTAAACAGCTTGCTGCAGCAACTTCTGATAATCCTTTTTTGGCCTCATTAAATAGTTCAACTGATTATCCAGATCCAGATGGCCCAGATATTTCTAGTTATGATAGTCATGCACATGGTAATGATCTGTTGTCTATACCTGATCAGTCACAACAACTTTTGTTACTAGAAGAGCAAAACAACCAATATTTACAAGAAAGAAATAGAGCTGTTGAAACAATTGAATCGACTATTAATGAGGTTGGTGGGTTATTCCAACAATTAGCTACAATGGTTCAAGAACAGGGTGAAGTGATACAAAGAATTGATACCAATGTTGAAGATATTAGTTTGAATATCGGTGGTGCTCATAGAGAGTTGCTGAAATATTATAATACTGTTAGTAGTAATAGATGGTTGATGGTGAAGATCTTCAGTGTTTTAATTATATTTTTTCTTCTTTGGGTTTTAGTTAGTTGATAGATCTAATAGTTTATAAAATTCCAGCTACAGTACCGTGGATCCAATATTTATAAGTTAACTTTTTTTATCGTTGTATTAAGTATCTTTTTTTTTTGTATTGATAATTCATTATTTCTTGTTTTAACACCCACACAGTTCATCAATTGATTCATATTGATAGAACTTAGAAGAAGGGAAACGTTTTTTAAATTATCTTTTTTTTATCGATTTTTTAATTGAAGTTATCGGTTTGTTTTCTCCTTTTGTACTTGATCATTGAAAGGAATAAACATTTATTTTTCCATCAGAAGAGTGATTTTCTCCTAGCTTCACCCAAAACTCTGATTTTATTATTCAATTACAAAAATAACGTGAAAAAAAACATAACCTTTATTTGCTTTAAGATACGATCAACTAATATAGTAAATCCTCGACTCTTTAAGAATAGAATGAAACAAGGTACATAAAATATCTTCCATTTAAGCACAATTAAAAATTTTAAATTTAAACTATTATATAGGTCTAAAGGTATTTTATATATATCCTTACTAAATATATATATATCAATTCAAATAAGATATAACATGGTTCAATATTCAAAAGTTAGTTAGTTAGTTAGTTAGTTAAATTCTATTATTCAAAAGTTAGTTAGTTAGTTAGTTAGTTAAATTCTATTATTTAACGTCTGGTTCAGACCTATACAGAATCATGCAGAAACAGCATAAAATAAAAGTTTTAAAAAACACTATTAAAATGGGGGTAGGTTATAGCTAGCTCACAATGTTCAATTATCTTTAATAAACAACAAAAAGGCCTTACGTAAGCACTTACGTCAGCGATTACGTAAGTAGATAATAATTTCATAAAAAACCATGAAAATTTTAAATCAAAAATCGGAGGGTTGGCCGAGTGGTCTAAGGCGGTAGACTTAAGATCTACTGGACGCATGTCCGCGCGAGTTCGAACCTCGCATCCTTCATTTTTTTTTGTCTTCTATAGTTTGGATTGTACAGTGCAAAATAAAATTCATCAAATGAGGGGAAGTGTATGTTAACGTTAGATTAGTTCCTAGTTTATAAACCAAACGATCAACTCATATTTTTCATTCCAGCACAATCATGTTATCAAGTCAAGGAATAAAAACAGGTTTCCGTTTAACAAATGGTTCACTTTTTAAGAGAGCAATTCATTCAACATCTTTGAAATTAAATTCTAATCCTACTTTAGCTAAGATTATTGAAGAAAGTACAGGAAATAAAGAGTTAGTTAGTGGAGCACCAAGTGAATTATCAGAAGCAAATAAAAGATTAGTCAGAATCTATAAAGAAGCTAAATATGCCACCCAATCATCAGCTTTAAATTCTAAGTATTGGAAAATTGAATGGGATATTTTAGGTAAAGGAAATAGATGGGAAAATGATTTGATGGGTTATCAAGGTACTTCTGATTATATGCATGCTACCAGATTGAATTTTGATACTAAAGAACAAGCTGTCAATTTTGCTACAGGTAATGGTTGGAATTACTATATTCAAGAACCTAAAGAGAGAAAGTTTAAGAAGAAAGAATATTCTTCCAATTTCTATCATATTAAAGGTCCACTTAAACACATCAGAACTAAATAGCTACAGTACTCCCTTTTTTATTCTTCACTTTCTTAGATACAGTACTATTTTCAAAGCATTAAAGCATATAAACAATTCCGTATTATTTATTCTTATTTATTTATTCATTTACAATCCATTTTATACATACTGTATGCCTTTGTGTATTCTGTATATCGAAATGATTAAATGTTTTTACACTTTGTAAGTTCATATTAAAAAAGAATTAAAAGAGTGAAAAGCTTAAAGAGTAAAACATAGAAATGATTATATGAATGCTATATTAGCCTATATACATGGATGATGAATACATAAAGACGGAAACTAAATATGAAATAAGCCAGAAGAAAACATAAATAGAACGATGAAACACATATGGTAAACATTACAACTTCATAATCAGTTAAAATTATGGGGGATGGAAAAGAGAAATTAATTAAATAACCTACTGTGGAGGAATACCAGCTTGTCTAAGCATTTCTTCAACTTTTGAGGATAAAATTGGATCTTCCTTGATCTTTAATTGCATCTTAGAAGCTTCCATTAATGAAATACATTGTGTTCTTTCTTCAGGTGATCTAGATAACTTACAAGCTTCCTCAAACAATTTGATAGATTCATCAACTTTTTGTAATTGTAAATAAATTTGGCCTAAAGTAGATCTAGCAACATCAGACTTAGAATCTAATTCACAGGCTCTAACTAAGGTTTCAACACATTTATCGATGCTACCTTCTCTTTGATAGATAGCAGATTTGTTAATTAATGGTAAGCAACCAATATTAAAAGTTGGTAAAGCTTCTTGTAGTCTTGCAGCGGTATCAAATTGCTTTTCAGCAGCTTGGAAGTTTTGTCTATCGAATAAAATTTCACCATAATAATTTGGAACTTCTGGTGAAGTTGGGAACTTTAACTTAGCTTCCTTGAATAATTTATCACAAGCTTCAGAGTCACCTTGTCTATAAGCAATACATGCTAATTGAATAAAAGCATAAACATTATTTGGATTCAAGTCCTTAGCCTTTTCAAAATTGGATTGAGCAGAAGCTAGATCACCAACTAGATAGAACATTTGACCAAAATGATAGTAAATATCAGGATCTTCAGAGTCCAATTTAACAGCAGATTCAAATTCATCATTAGCACTTTTAGCATCACCTTTATCTGCTTTAATTAAACCTAGGATAACATGAGCTCTTGGTCTTGGAGATATTTCCAGAGATTTGTTCAATGCTTCAACACCAGCTTCAGTATCAGTTTTCAAGAAATCAAATGCACCTTTATATTCATAGGCTAAGGCAGCTAATTTAACATCATGTTCAGGTTCACTTTGAAATTTGGAAATTGCTTGATTAAACAAAACATCAGCTTCATCATATGCTTCAGTGGTATCTAAATCAACTTTATTTAAAGCCTTAACTAAAAATTGGGCACCAGAACTTTCAGGATAAGCAGATTCATCCAAATCAACATCAACAGGAGAAAAGGCACCAAAAAAGGAGGACATTGAGGAAGAAGATGGTAATTCTTTTGGTAAGTTTGAATATTCATCTTCATTAATTTTAGTAGAGTGCTTTCTTAAAACTCTTTCTAACATTTGTTCATTAGTACGATCAGCCATACCACCATAAATGGTTAAAGCAGTTAAATCAAACATAGCATCAGGATAATTTTCTAAGTTTTCATAAGCATGTGCTCTTCTTAATAAACATTTTGTATAAGCTGGATTGATTTTTAAAGCTTCGGAAGTATCTTCAACAACTTTATCATCATTGTTTAAAGCAGCATAACAAGCTGATCTATTAGCAAAGAAGACTGGATCTATTTTACATTTCAATGCACTTGTGTAATAAGCAATTGCAGTTTCAAAATCTTTCTTCTTGAAAAATTCGTTACCTGATTCTTTTAAAGATAAAGCCCAAGTTTCTTTGTCACTATCTGATAAAGAATTAACAATTTCTTCATTGATTTCTGGTAAACCCTTTTCATTGATAGGGAAAGGTGAATCTTTTGACTCGGTTGTTCTTTTCTTCTTCTTAGATTTCTTGTTCTTCTTTTTAGGAGATGCGGATGGAGCTGAAGTTGAAGATGAAGATGAAAGTTGAGTTTGACTTTGCTGGTTTAAATAATAGGCAGTACTTGCAATAGCAGCAGTACTAACAACAGCAGTTGCAATTAAAGCAGTTTTGTGTTGAGAAACAAATCTTGAAAAATCGGCCATATTATGTTATTTGTTTGTTTCCTTTGAAATTCTTATTCCCTTCTTTAATAAATAACCTTGATTGGTGGAATATTATATACAAGTGAAGTAAAAACTGGGTAAGTGTAAATTTCAGATTGGTACGGACTCAGATCGAGGTATAAAAGTGGAATGAGATGAAGACTTTTGATTTTGATTCTCCTTTAAAGATAGGCATAATTCATGTGAAGCAATGCACGACGGTTATGCTGAAAAGTTTTTGAATTGAGCCTGCGAGCCGTTATCGCCGTAATACAAGCCGCAGGAGCCACATTAACACATCTCCGCATCACCACATATGCATATTAATTTAATATAATTGGTTACGTTAATTGGTTTTTTTTTTTTTCAATATATGATTTGATCATTGAATTATTTCTACGTTATTAGCAATAAAGCATTTAATCATAGCAGCAGAACCACTAGATAAAATATTTCACAATCTTTTAATTTAGCTGTCTTGTTTGTGTTATGAACTTATGAGTTTTCATGAGATATTAACTGATTTTCGAAAATAATCAACAAATTCACTTAACATCAATTAAAAAAATGAATACTATCCATAGGTCAAATTGTTTAAAAACTACTTCTACCTTATCATATTACATTTTAAAACCGATTAAATGTTATTCAACCATACCGAGTAGCCAGGCAACTGCCAAATCACCAAGCTCAAACTCCCCTACACAATATAAAACGTCAACACCTCCATCTGGTGTTCCATTAAGCAAACTCTTTAGCAATGCATTTCCACTTTCTATTAAAGAGTCATTCAAACATTTTTTGAAAAGAAATAAATTAGAGGAAATTCAAGATGATTTGTTATCAATTTTACCATTTTACCCAAATCATTCAAAAACTCATAAATCTGAAATAATCAAAACAATAATAGATGACGAAGGTAATAATATGAACGAATTTTGTATATCTCCATTAAACCCAACTGCTGACTCTGAACATTTGATTATAATTCATGGTTATGGAGCAGGTCTTGGTTTTTTTGTTAAATCTTTAGAAAAATTGGCTGAATCTAAACCAACTTGGTATATACATGCATTAGATCTACCAGGTCATGGATGTTCATCACGTTTTACATTTCCATATCATATCCCATACAATGATAATAATCAAGTTGAAGATATCTTTACAAATGCATTAAATAATTGGTTTTTAAAACGTAATTTAATAAATACCAATAATTTAGTTGCATCTCATTCAATGGGAGCATATTTTTCTGCAATTTTGAATTTTAAACATCCTGAATTATTTAAAAAATTGATTTTAATAAGTCCTGGTGCAATTTATCAGTCATATAAAGTTAATGTTCCTAAATGGTTTGCATATTTATGGAATTTGAATTATTCACCTTTTGCTATAGTTAGAAATACTGGTCCATTTGGTTCTTCATTGGTTTCTGGTTGGACTTCACGTAGATTTACTAAGAATCCTGATTTATTTTCTGTTGAAGAGCAAGAAAAAATGCATCTGTATACATATGCTATATTTAATGCAAAAGGTTCAGGTGAATATTTTCTAAATTATTTACTTGGGCCAGGTGCATTTCCAAGAAAACCACTGATAAACAGAATTTCGAATTTGAATTGTGATTCGACTTGGTTATATGGTGAAAATGACTGGATGGATAAAACTGGAGGTTTAAAAAGTTGTAGAATTTTGAAGGAAAAAGGTTTACATACTAAATTTTATGTTGTTCCAGATAGTGGACACCAAATTTTTTTGGATAATTGTGATGTATTCAATGAAATAATTGTTAATGAAATGAATGAATTTGATCAAAAGTATTAATATTATTAGAATTTGTTTTGTTTTTTCTTAGACCATAATATATAGAGATTTTATATTTTATATTTTACATTTTAAAAATTATAAATAGATTTGAAATTAAGGGGATTTAGACGTAATTAATCAAACAAACTGAAATACAAGGGAAAAAAACAAAAGATAAAATAAAATAAAGGTGGGAAAAAAGGAGAGAAGAAAGGAGATACATAAAAAAACAACCGTTCAAATAACAAAACTAGGTGAATATTGTAGTAGGAACTTGGAAGCATACACCACATAAAACTTATAAACAGAGAGTGAATTGAAAGACATTAAAATGAGATAAAAAGAGAAACAACCAAAACAGGGACATCAAAAAATATGTGGAAGTGTACTATGCATTTGCTTATATATTATAGTAATATTTATTATTAGTTTTCAGCGTATAATTTATCAACTCTTTCCTGAACAGAGGCCAAAATCTTCTTTCTTTGTAATTTTTGAGCAGATGTAACAAAACCTGATTCAGGTGTCCATTCTTCATCAACTAAAACAACTCCTAAAATTAATTCAATACCAATTAGTCCATGCTCTTTACCAACTTTAACAATCTGTTTAGTAACTTCAGTTGTTAACTTTTTATTGTTTATGAAATCCGCCAGATGAATATCATCACCTTCTTTAGCCAAACCTAATTCAATAACCATCTTCTTAATAACAGACTCAATAGGGTAAACAATACCAATTGGCTTCACTTTAGTTTCATCAGCATAACAACATATATTACTAACAATTGAAGAAGATCTATAGATTGATTCTAATTTCTCTAAAGCAATATATTCACCATTTTGAGTTTTAACTAAATTCTTCTTTCTATCAATTAATTTCAATTGACCAGTTGAAGTCCATTCACCAATATCTCCTGTAGAAAACCATCCTTCTTCATAGTTAAAGGCATTCTTAGTTTCTGCTTCATTTTTATAGTATTCTTTTGTAACAGGTAAACCTCTGATTAAAACTTCACCTTGATTATTCTTAGCAAAATAACCAGCATCTGGAACATCAATTAACTTAACAGTAACTGAACCAACTAAAGAACCTGGGCAACCGTATTCAAAATGTTCAGGATCTAAAACACAAGTATTTGCAGTGGTTTCAGTTAAACCATAACCAATTAACATTGGAGCGCCAATGGAATTGGTAAGAAATCTTTGAGTTTCACTAGATAAAGGAGAACCACCATTTAACATATATCTCATACAACCACCAGTTGCTGCTTTAATTTTCTTAAAAATTACAGTATCAATTATAGTTGGTAAGACTGGAATATGATATTTCTTACAAATTGATTTTGTTGAATAGGCAGTCCAAAATATTTTTTGAGTTGTTGGAGGTAATTTGGAAATTTGAGCCATAATACCTTTTTTAACAGTTTCCCAAACTGCAGCAACACCAACCATAATAGTTGGTTTAAATAATTTCATATCACCTTCACAATTCTTACAAGAAGCATCAGTTAAAGTTTTAACAGTTGCATAACCCAACACACCACCCCAGTAAAACACAATTAATTCAAAAGCCATTTCAAAGATATGAGCTAATGGTAAAAATGCAATAACACGATCCTTTTGATTAACTATAGTTCTTGGAATAACAACAGTTATACCACCAACACCAGCAACAATATTTTGATGAGTTAAAACAACACCTTTTGGAGGACCAGTTGAACCTGATGTATACATGATACAAGCAATATCTTCAGGTTTTGGAATAACAGGACCAACATCAGTTGATTTAGAACCTAATTCAATAACTTCATTATATGAATAAATTTTAATATCAGGTCTAACTTCTTTAATCTTTTCAATTGCAGTTTTAGATGATTTATATAATCTACCATCACCTCTTTTATCAGATTCAACAATTGGGTCAGCATGAATAATATACCTAATATCAGTAGCTTTCTTTAATGGATTAACTAATTTAATTAATAATTCATTATCAGTAAAGATACCAACAGAATTAGTTTCAGTTAATGAATGAATTAAACCATCTTCACCTAAAGAATCATAAGCAGTAACAATTGGAATTGATTGAGATTGAGCAGATAAAAAAGTTTGCATCCATTTAGCAGAAGTTGAAGCAAAAATATGAAATCTTTCTTTATTACCAGGTAAAACACCAATTTTATTTAAACCTTTACCATAATTAACAATCAAATCTTGCATTTCACCAAATTTAAGATATTTATAATCAGATTTTTCATAATAAATCCATTCTTTTTCAACTTCAACAGATTCACCATTAATAACTTTTTTAACAATTTTCTTTTCATAATGAACATCATTTAAATCTCTCCAAGCCATACAGTTTGAATCTTTACCATGGATATCAGCACATTCATTAAAGAATTCAAATAAAGTATTACATTTCATATTAACAGGTCTTGAAACAGCACCATCTTTAACTTTGTAAAATCTTCTTGGAGCAGTTTCATTTGGTTTTGCCGGGTCACCAACAGGAACGTTAACTTGAAAAGTCATGATTTGAAATTAATATCAAGTAGTAAAAGGAATATGAGTTAACTTTAAGTAGTTTATAAGGAAAGTAAACTGAAAATAAGTGTGTTGAGTGGCAAATTTAGGAAAAGTAAAGAGAAGAGGTAGTGGATGTGAAAGTGTTGTTGCACTCAGTGAGATTTATAATAGTAGTAGTAAATTATTCCGTTGGCTCCGTTTGTTCTGGATTTTTGATAGGAAAAACGATTATATTTAAGTAAATTTAAAAATCACAGGATGGAGATTAAGTGTAGGCTTTGTTTTAAGTGACTATGGCTAAGACCCAGTCGAATGTGTGTATTGGTTAATTAAAGTCGAATGGAGGGTATCATCAACAGTACAGTAACAGGAAAATTAGAGGAAGAACAACGAGCCGATTACGTAAGCGCGGGGACTCTTTTGAATTGATGATACAGAGAAGAAGAAGACTACAAGAAGAATAGAAATGACAAGAATTAATAGTATCAAGGGACTTTGGGGAGAGGAGGAGACCATAGTTAACATCGGTCGAACTGATAGATAAGACTCATAAGAGGAGTAATTATAAGCCTGTTGTAGATCCTACAAAAGCATATCAATTGTCAATATCAATTAGTAATACGTATACAATTAAGTATGTCAAATGTGTTGAAATGTCAAAGTCTACAATTCACTACATTGCTGTCAATTCTACATGTAGACACACGATGAGCTAAGATGGCTCAGATGAGGGAAGAAACGATTGTTGTTGGGTTTACTGTTGGGTATCAATTCCAAGATTTCAAGATCAATTTATGAGCATGAGCTTTTGGGATAGCTAGTTTTATACGTTTTACATACTGTTACTGTATACTCTGGGATTTTAAGTGAATTAACATCCGAGGTGCTACATCATAACTTACATGTGTAGAAATTAATTAAACACTATAGCTACTACTGTATGCTACCACTATACTGTATCTAGGCTACCTCAGATATACAATTAATGATTGATGTGAAAAGCAGATACTATTAATTAAACTATAGATAATATGAGATAATATGAGAGTATATGGGAGGAACCCACGATAATGATGATACTATTGAAACTATTGATTTTCAGCATACAATTCATCAACTCTATCTTGAACAGAAGCTAAAATTAATTTTCTTTGTAACTTTTGAGCAGATGAAACAAATCCTGATTCAGGAGTCCATTCTTCATCAATCAAAATAACACCTAAAACTAATTCAATACCTATCAATCCATGTTCTTTACCAACTTTAACAATTTGTTTAGTAACTTCATTAGTTAATTTTTTATTGTTTATAAAATCAGACAAATGAATATAATCACCTTCCTCTGACAAACCTAAATCAACAATTAATTTCTTAATAACTGGTTCATTAGGAAAAATAATTGCAATTGGTTTTACTTTACCTTCATCAGCATAACAACATATATTACTAACAATTGAAGAAGATCTATAAATTGATTCTAATTTCTCTAATGCAATATATTCACCATTTTGAGTTTTAACTAAATTCTTCTTTCTATCAATTAATTTTAATTGACCAGTTGAAGTCCATTCACCAATATCCCCTGTAGAAAACCATCCTTCTTCATAGTTAAAGACATTCTTAGTTTCCGCTTCATTTCTATAGTATTCTTTCATAACAGGTAAACCTTTAATTAAAACTTCACCTTGATTATTCTTAGCAAAATAACCAGCTTCTGGAACATCAATTAACTTAGCAGTAACTGATCCAAGTAAAGAACCTGGACAACCGTATTCAAAATGTTCAGGATCTAAAATACATCCATTTGCAGTGACTTCAGTTAATCCATAACCAATTAACATTGGAGCACTAAGTACACTAGTAAGAAATCTTTGTGTTTCACTAGATAAAGGAGCACCACCATTTAACGTATATCTCATACAACCTCCAGTTGCTGCTTTGATTTGTTTAAAGATTACACTATCAATTATGGTTGGTAAGACTGGAATATGATATTTCTTACAAATTGATTTTGTTGAATAGGCAGTCCAAAATACTTTCTGGGTTATTGGAGGTAATTTGGAAATCTGAGTCATGATACCTTTTTTAATAGTTTCCCAAACTGCAGGAACACCAACCATAACACTTGGTTTGAACAATTTCATGTCACCTTCACAATTCTTACAAGAAGCATCAGTTAAAGTTTTAACATTTGCATAACCTAGAACAGCTCCCCAATGAAAGACTGTCAATTCAAAAGCCATTTCAAAAATATGAGCTAATGGTAAAAATGTAATAACACGATCTTTTTCATTAATTTTGGTTCTTGGGACAACAACAGAGGGGCCAGCAACACCAGCAACAATATTTTGATGAGTTAAGACAACACCTTTTGGAGGACCAGTTGATCCTGATGTATACATGATACAAGCAATATCTTCAGGTTTTGGAATAACAGGACCAACATCAGTCGATTTGGAACCTAATTCAATAACTTCATTGTATGAGTAAAATTTGATATCCGGTCTAGCTTCTTTAATTTTATCAATTGCGGTTTTAGAAGATTTATATAATCTACCATCACCTCTTTTATCTGACTCAGAAATTGGATCAGAATAAATAATATATCTAATATCAGTAGCTTTCTTCAATGGATTAACTAATTTGATTAATAGTTCATTATCAGTAAAGATACCAACAGTATTAGTTTCAGTTAATGAATGAATTAAACCATCTTCACCTAAAGAATCATAAGCAGTAACAATTGGAATAGATTGTGATTGAGCTGCTAGAAAGGTTTGCATCCATTTTGCAGAAGTTGAAGCAAAGATATGAAATCTTTCTTTATTACCAGGTAAAACGCCAATTTTATTTAAACCTTTACCATAATTAACAATTAGTTCTTGCATTTCACCAAATGTAAGATATTTATAATCAGATTTTTCGTAATAGATCCATTCCTTTTCAACTTCAACAGATTCACCATTAATAACTTTTTTAACAATTTTCTTTTCATAATGAACATCATTTAAATCTCTCCAAGCCATACAGTTTGAATCTTTACCATGGATATCTGCACATTCATTAAAGAATTCAAACAAAGTGTTACATTTCATATTTAAAGGTCTTGAAACAGCACCTTCTTTAACTTTGTAAAATCTTCTTGGGGCAGTTTCATTTGGTTTTGCAGGCTCACCAACAGGAACATTAACTTGGAAAACCATGAGAAGTGTACTGTGTTTGGTTATGGTAGACTAGGAAGGGGAAAAGATGGACATGAATGATCATAAATAGATGGGCATTTAGGGGTTTTGCCACCGTTTTGGGGTAATTTATTTGTTTATTTTAACTTTTTAGTAGGGAATAAAACTGGGCATGTCTTCGATCTTCTTCTTCTTCGCTTCAGGAATCATCATCGGATTCTAAGTGGATTCATTTTTTTAATAGTAAATGTTAGTCATTTGTTCTTTAATTTCAGTTTATTCAACTTACCGACTTCATGTAGGTGCTACAGTATATGGTGAACGTACAAATTCTTTCTTTAACCTGATAAAATATATTCTAAAAAATCCTATTAAAACTACATTGATAACAATTTCAAACTACAGATGTCAAATTTGAGTGTAACAACAAATCAAACTGACAACCTAACATTATTGTAAATACTAAATATATTAAATGCTCTTAATTAAAACCATATTAAATGAAAATCAAATGGATAAGTGTCTCTAAGTATCTAATTTATAATAAATAAATAAATAAAATTCTATAATAATAATGATATTATCTAACACGTTGATCTTGAACTTTCAATTGGGCTCCAAGATGCTTGGTGCAGCCAAATAGTTGAATTATTCCATCTTTCTGATCTTTTTTACTAACATCAACCACAGTTAAACTTGTATTATAAGGAACTCTCAAATCTTCTTCTAATAATCCTTCACTTAACTTATATTTCTTAACCTTATATAAATAATTAATATAATTGGTAACAACTCCTCCATGTGTACAAATTAAAACATTTTTATAATCTTTTTCAATGGAATCATTTAGAATTATATCCCATTCTAAATCTAATCTATTTAATAAATGCTCTCTTTTTTCACCTAAATCTCTAAAATTTGGACCATACTTTTCTAGTGCATCTTTTAAATACATACCTTCAACATCACCCATTTCTCTTTCCCTAAGATTCTTAGTTTTTCTAATACTAAAGGAATCCTTATTATCATGTTTACCATCAATTATCTCACCAACTGTTTGTAAACATCTTGTTAAGTCACTTGTGATAAACTCATCAATTTCAAAATCCTTTAATCTTTCTCCAATCAGTTTTGCTTGTCTTAAACCTTCTTCATTTAATTCAATATTAGTATGCCCTTGTAACTTCTTCTCAATATTCCAATTTGTTTGACCGTGTCTTACTATAAAGATTCTAACATGTTGATCATCTGCATTCAATAATTCTTCGACTGTCATGATTCTGGCTTCTTTTTATTACTACTTAAAAGAAGAGCAAGTAATAGGTAGGACCGTAGGAAGCGGTAAATAGGAATAGGAATACTGGAGACCGAACCCCGAGGTCGTGTCGCAACAAGTGTTACCCTCCTTGTTCAAATCATCTTTCCAAAATTTGATTGATTTTCCAGTTACAATAATAATTTTAATTTTGTACTAAGAAACGAACTAATCCTTATATTCAAGTATAATCATTAAAATAAATATGCTACGTCCAAAGTTACAGTCTTCAGCACGTTTCTTCTCCTCAACCCCAAAAACTTTAGGTTTATTGGACTATTTCAAATTTTATAAAAAACCAGTCACAACAGAAGATAAAGAACCAATAATTCCAACTAAAAAAACTGAACAAGTGATAGAAGAAATTGAATCTAAAAAGCATACAGTTGAACTTAAACAAAAAATTGAAATTATAGGTAGAAGAGATCCAAGAAAACATGATAAACAATTAATATTGAAAAATTTAAATGGGTTTGTAGTTAATAAATGGATACCTTCAAATTCACTTTATTCTAAAAAAATTAAAGCATCAGCTACACCAGCCAAAGAATATCAAACTATAATTCATGAAATGTTAAAATCTATATCTTCTAAAAATTTTCCTGATGTTGAATATACTCAAATTAAACTAGATAATTTGTATCAAAGATTTACTATATTAAAGACAATTCAAATTGAGTTTGGTCTAGAAATTCCAGACTTTAAAATATCACAATTTGATAGTTTTACTAAAATTGAAGGATATTTAAAACATGAATTACTCCCAGGTAAAATAATTAAAGATGAATTATTACCATTGGATCAAATTCATTTGGACTCAAATGATTTTATTGGTTCAAATGTCTCCGTTGGTCATTGGGTCTTTGAAAAACAAAAGGCTAAAGAATTGAAGAAATTAATGAAGAAATCTAAGATTTTGGAAAAGAAACAATTTGAAGAACATCAAAAAGCTAATGCTTCTAATAGTCTTTCGACTACAGCTTCTGCTTAATTATATAACTGGGTTTATAAAATTTAATAAACTTTAACTTGTAAATATTTCTTAGAGTTGTGCATTACTGTTACATTTAATATATTCACTTAATATATATGGTTAGTTAGCTTTATATTTCTATAATTATTATTATGATTAATTAAATATGGGTATGAAAAAAAGTAAGGAAAGTAAAAAGTATCAGAAAAAAATAAAATAATAAAACAACATATTGAATATGGCTTTAGAAGAAAAGAGATTAACAACTGGTAAAGAGAAAAAAAATAGATTGAGAACAATTAAAGCACAAAATTATACAGTAATCATTTTCTTGATAATGTAAAAACAACTATAATTGAAGCTGCCAAAGCAAATAAAGCACCTGGTAAAATCAATTCTTGGATCAAATCATGTGAATCAGAATTTCTAGTAACATTAGTACCCGATTTTAAAGTAGAGATTTTTGCATCCCTATTTAAAGTTTCTATATCTTGATGAGGATGATGGATGTATAAATCAATTCTATTCTTTTGAGCAAATTTCATTAAATGAACACAATCTTTTAAGTCTTGATCTGAAGTAATAGCAACAACGTCATGTTCATCGTCAACATATGAAATAGCAAAATCAGGTGGGCCTTCATTGAAAGAATGATCTGCTGAATCTTCTGAAATTACATTTAATTTAGTTAACATGGCCAACTCTTTTTTAGATAACTTTGATTCAATTAACTCTTTTAATGATTCAAGACCATCACTTGGCTTATGACTAATTCTGTGAGATCTTCCTAAAGGTGTCTTAAATTTAAAGTAAGTAACTTCATCAAAATCACAGTTAAAACTATGAATACTTGCATTATTTTTTAAATCAACGGCTAATGAAGAAGCATCAGCAACATAAGAAATCGAATCAGATGGTTTTACCAAATCTGGTGAATTTAAAATGAATGGATTTAAGTCTGAATGGGTTGTTGTTGTTGTATTCATAGGAACATTTGATGAACTAGTAACTGATTCAGTATCATCTAAAGAGGTCCAAAATTTATTCCAAGCAGGTCCTTCTTTTTCTTCTAAGCTACCACTTTCTGAACCATTACTAGTCATTGATTGCATTGATTGAATTTGATTTAAAGTATGATGAGTCAATTTTAAAACATCAACAATTCCAATGATATCGTTTGTTTCATCACTAACAATAGGTAAATTTAAATATCTACCTTCAAACATTTGTCTTAAAGCATGATGAATTGAATCTGAAGATAAAGCAAATGATGGCTTAGGGGTCATAACTCTAATAACAGAGCAACTTTTAGGAGATATACCTGTTGCAATAACTCTTAAAACAATATCCTTTGAAGTAAAGATACCAGTAACATCATCATTACCACTTTTTGTATCTTTAATTAAAACAGCAGTGGTTCTATGTTCTTTCATTAAAGTTGATGCTTCATAAACTGATGTTTTAATATCACAATAAATTGGATTTGAATCAGCATCTAAAACAGACTCTAATGTTGGTCCACTCAGCATTGATTTTAAATTTTCAAAATACTTAACAACATGAACTGGTTGATTATTGGAACCCAGTTCAGCATTAACACCTTCCATTGCATCATATAATTTTTTAGATGATTCATACATTCTTTCCAGTTTAGTCATTGCTTCATTATAACACTTTGTGATATCTAAAACACCAACAATTTGATTAAATTGATCAATCACAGGTAAATGTCTAAAACCTTTGGTAACCATCAGACTTAATGCATCAGAAGCCAGAGTATTAGTCTTTGCACACAAAGGATTTGGAGTCATGATTTGATCAACTGTAGTTTGATTTGCATTTAATTTTGAACCAACAACACGGAATGCCAGATCTTTTGCAGTAAAAATACCAGCCAATTCGTCTGTATCACTGACAACTAAAACACAATTGACTTTTGTAACTGACATCAATTGAGCGGCCTCATAAACAGTACTTGAAGGTTTACAGATGACTGGATCTGAAGGTTTCAGAGACATAACAGTACCATGTTGAGTACCTTTGCTTCTCTGTGCTTTCTTTGAAGGTGAAGAGTTGAGATTATTGCTGATATACATGCTGCTCTTTTTTTTCAAATCATGTTCAATTTTTTTTCTAATTTGATCGTCTTTCTTGGACTGTCTTTTTCTAGTAGAATCTAAAAACTCTACGGAGACGCCAGTGGAAGTTGGGTTTGAAAGAGAAGATTGAGTTCTTCTAGGTGTTCTTAAAATGGCGCTCTCCATTGATATTCTTGTAGACTTGTAGTGTAGTTGTGTAACGAAGAAACCGTATGTCTTGAGCTACAGTATCTCCTTTGAAATCAAAATCACAAAAATCAAAACAACATAACAACCAAAACAAAAATAAAAATATAAGGCTGTGCAATCTTAGCCAGGCTGTGCAGTCCCTCTCGGCAGAACTCAACTTAAAATTTACACCGACGTTCCCGATAAACAACTTCAATTTTCGTTTTCGTTTTTCAACTTAATTGGAAATCTCCTGAAAGGAACTATATTCACTCTTTTGTCGTAATTCGCAGAATATATTATCAGAATGGACGATGAAGGCAGGGCAAAAAGAACAAACAAAGCTTGCGATTACTGCAGATCAAAGAAAATCAAGTGTGATGGTCAAGTTGAATGCTTTAATTGCAAAAATCATTCTATTTCATGTACTTACAATTATATAGTTAAGAAAAGGGTTTTCCCTAAAAAGAGAAGAGGTAATACCCTTTCTAAAGACTCAAGAAAGCAATCAAAAATCAGCAGTACACTCTCAAGTTCAACGACCAATGGTAATCAAGTTCTCAATGACTCTACTACTTCCACTCCTTCAAATCATAATATAGAAGATAGACTTTCTAAGATGGAGTCCATGATGGAAACATTAGTTCAAGCTTTGGTTGTGCAAAATAAGAACTCAAACCAAGTTTGTGACTCTGAATTGAATAAACCAAAAATAATCTCATTTGATGGAGAGACTCAAGATTCCAATAATAACAATGAATTAAGAAAAGATGCAACATCTGGTAGTGATGAACTGGATGGTAAACTTAATAAGATAGATCAGCCTTTTTTTGCTAGTCATTCTCTGGTTTCATTATTTTCTGAAGGAGGAATAAGATGGATGGCTAGTCGTTTACGTGATCCTTATATGTTATATCCTTTGAAAAATTTACTTTCTAATTTTATTACTTTAGAGCACAAACTGTTAACTGTTTGGGTTGATCCAATTGAGAAATCTAGATTATCTTCATTACCTCCGAGAAATGTTATTGATTCTATCTTTAATCATCATTCCCCATTTATTATGTTTGATTTTGAGTTTTTGGATGATGCTAAAAAAATTGGAAAATTATATTGCGATTATAGGGATGGATTGATATCTGAACATCCTAATTTTACTTATGGAGAACTTTTACTTTTAAATGCTACCTTATTACTGTTTTGTGCTTTACATTCAGAAAAACTTAAATTAAAGTTGATTCCAGATGATGATAGTAACCTAACACTGGATACATTGAAAATTTATGAAAAATATTTATTAGACAATGCTTTATTTTATTTCCATAGAGTTGCAATAGTTTCTGATGGTATTTGTGGTATAGCAGGAATTGTCATATTATCACTCTATGCTGATATAGTTTCATTATCACATGCTGGTTATTTATTAGTATCGATTGCCGTTAGACAAGCACAAGATATAGGATTAAATAGAGCTGAAAAATACAGAGATCTCCCTGAACATGAAAGTAATAAGAGATTACGTCTTTGGTGGGCATGTTATCTTTTTGATCAAGATATTTCATTAAAAACAGGTAAAGCACCAATAATAAATGATCAAGACGTTTCTACTCCGCCACTTCCTCATGAATCCCAAGTATTTGGAATGCCTGGAAAAACTAATAAATCAAATTATTTATCTCATCTTCTTATACAACCCAAAGGGTTTTCAAATTTTTATTTTACATCACATGTTAGATTATCTAAAATTATTGCTAAAATGCATAGAACTTTATTTTCAGCAACTGTTCTTAATAACAAAAGTTCAGATGAAGTTATACAAATTGTTCAATCAATATTTTCAGATTTAGAAGATTGGAGAAGTTGTTTACCATGTGGTATTATGGATTTAAGTGATCATTTTGAATTATCTAATATGAAAAAAGATGATCATAAGTTGGCTAAATCTTTTATTAAAATGGATTTGAATTCAAAATATTTATATATAAATATGATTTTATCAGTTTTTGCAAGTAAAGTTATTAAAGGTCCTTTACAAAAGAAATATGTTGCGCTGGGTATGGATTCAGCTAGAGAGATATTATCAGGTCTTTTAGATTCAATTAATGAAAAAACAGTTCAAGTAACTGGATTTTCATTATTTTATGGATTTAGTTCATTTTTAACAATTGCAGGATTTTATTTACAATTTCCAATTGCACCAAATGTAAATCATGATATAAATTTATTAATTTCTATATCAAGAACATTTTTTTCAGCATTTCCACCAAATATTGATGCAATTGAAAAATGGATGCTTATCGATTCATTAGTTAGATGTGTTTTATTTATTGTTATTAATGTTGTTAAAGATAATAATCCAGGATTAGAATTTAATGTTGGAACTTTATTAGATGAAGCAAGTGAGATTGCAGAATTTGCCAAAAAAACAAGAAAGTTATCATCTAAGCATATGAAAGTTTTTGATTCTGTTAAAAAAGTTATTGATCAATCAAACAATCGAAATACATCATTTTGTAATATGCCTGTTGCTTCATTAATTGCACCACCACAAGTAAAAATGACACCTACTGGATTAACTCAACCGTCACCAGGTATTGACACATATTATCAACATCAGCAGCAGCAGCAGCAACAACAACAACAACAACAACAACAACATCATCATCCTCATTACCAACAAGAACATGAACATCAATTACTCCAAAAAGAAGGAACATCATCGTCTATTCTACAATCAAATATACAAGGACAAAATGATTTTAATAATCTATTGGGCTTTTTAAAAGAAGAAACCACATCATTAGAAGGTGAGGATGTTGATGAAAGCAATGAATTTTTCCAGAGAAATGATGGAGAATCATTGTTTCAAACAATGTTTAATATTCCAAATTATCATTTTGATCCTGATAATAATATCTATGGCGACCCTTTGGGTGATTTACCTTGAACTACTTTACATAATTATGTATTTTTAGTATAGATGTTAATTGTGCGTACATATATCGGTTGTAACTTGTATGTATGATCGAGCCTGTCCAGGTCAGCTACCATTGCCTACCAACCATGATAGTCTATATGTTAAGTTACTTAAGTATGTCAACAGCATGTTGTGGAAACAAGGCCAAACGGAAAGTGATCCCAAGACATAGTGGATGGAAGTCTGGAGGAAGTACTGCGTGCACACGTGACTGTAGCGTGAAGGCTCACGTGCAGCGCCACCCGCTGCGCAGTATTTCCCCAGGCGCTCCACAGAGCTGTTCCGTGCGGTTTAGGCTGCTTCGCTGGTTGCAGGCTACGCATTCCACTCCTCTTTCTTTCTTTTGTGTAACAGCTTTTCCAACAACAACAAGTCACTCAAAATGAAATCATATATAAACAACTGCTAATACTCTATCCTTCTAATAGTTCCATAATGTCCTCTCCCTTCAACCATCTTCAATGTCTTCCCTAGATACCCTTTCAGGCCTTCCTGAAAACGTCCTACAACAAGTCATCTCCTCAATAACTTGCAGATCTGATTTGATTAGTTTAAGTTCAGTTAATAAAACTATTAATCATTTCGTGAATCAACAATTATATAAAAATATCATAATTTTAAATAAATTACATTTATTAAAATCAACTGATTCAAACTATTCTATCCTTTCTCCAATTGATTTAAATCAATTTATTAATAATTTAAGATCAAATAAACATTTGATTAAATATATTCAATCAATATTAATTGGTGAAAAATTTCAATCAATTGAAAATTTACAAAATTTAGCTAATTTATTACTTGATTTTAAAGTTAATCATTCAGAATTCGATTTACAAGGCTTGAAATCTTTTACTTTCTTGGAAAATGATCATAGTTTTTTACAAATGAATGAAAATTTCTCATGTTTATCTAATTTTAAGAAATCTTCATTAGGTTTAACTCCATTATATGAAAATGATGAAGATGCTTTTACTAATTATAGATATATTGATTCAGGTTCTAATTCTAATTCTTCAAGTTCTTTAATGAAATATCAAATTTTTGATTCAACTGATTTGAATAATCTTTCAAATGGGTTTTTATCTTTACTTGTTAGTACATTTTGTATTAGATTAAATAATTTATCACCTTGTTACAATGAACATGTGTTGAAAAATATGCAATCATTACAAGAACTTCAAATTTGTAGTCCTCATTCTTTCATTGACTTTTTCTCAATTATGAATAAAAATAATATTACATTTGATAATTTAAAATCATTATCTTTAAATTTTATAAATTTAAATTCATTCCCATTAATGATTGATTCAATTAATTTTAAAACTATTGAAAATTTGGATTTAAAATTTAGTCAACCTTTAATTCAAGAAGAAGATGATGAAACTAATTTTAATTTAATTTCTTTTTTCAATGAAAATTTATCTTCATTAAACAAATTATCAATTATTAATTTAGGTCCTGATCAAATGAATACTCGTTCATTGCAAAGAAAATTTCAATTCACTCAATCTAATTTCCTGTATTGTTTCTTAACTCAATTTTCTTTATTTAATGATAATAAGAATATACCTTCTATTAAATATTTGAATTTCTGTATGAATAGTTTTCCATTATTAAAACCAATTAGTACTAATTTGGAAGATGAAAAATATTGTTTGATTGTTGATGATAACTTTTTATCTAATAAATTAAGACTTTTTAAAAAAATAATGAAATTTAATCAATTAGAAACATTAATAATTCCAGATTATTTATTTAATTGGAAACCATTTCTTAAATTTAATAAAGATTCAAATGTTTTAATTAATGATGAATTGAATTCAATAAATTATCTAATAAATAATAATAATGCATGTAATTGTGATTCTTGTAATTCTACAAGAATATTATTTGATCAATATGGAAAAGATTTTCAAAGAAAATTTAATGGACCAGATTATCTGTATTTATATAATTTCTTAGTTGGTGTTTTATTTAAAAGAATTCCAGATTTAAGTAAAAGATCAGGAACAGAAATTAATCAATTACCATTTATTGATTCAATTGTTGCTTCACATTATAATTATTTAAATATGGAATTTGAAAAGTTATTTAATTTGATATTAGATAATTTAAAAGATGATTTTAAATTTTTCTTTAAGAATTTTCCAAATTTAAATGAATTATGCCTTGGTGGATTATTAGTTAAATCTGAAAAAACTGATAAAGATGGTGTTTTAATTTTAAAAGGAGTTTATGATGATTGGACAACTGAACTTGCATTGTTTTGAGTTTTTTTTTTTTTGCATTATGATAAAATATTTATGACTGTTTTAGTTTCTTTTCTTATTTTTATATCTTTAACTTATTAATTTGAATAAAATAGTAAATACTGTAGTACTACACTCAAAAACGCGTCAAAACGGTCTAGCTTACGTAATGTTTACATTGGTCCGAATCGGGAAGCGCCGCAAGAGCATCCTCTCTTAACTTTTAAACTTGATTTATTTTATCAATTCTATAGATATATGAACTTTTATGAACTTTCCTATATTTTTACATCTATTTCTATTCAATTATCAATTATTCCCGTGACAAAAGATACCCCTACAGTTGGTCATTTACTCCATTCACATTAAATGTCTCATTTCACAGCCAGTATTCCTGGTGGATTCCCTGTTCTTCCTCAAATTAACAATAATACAATAGATACCTTTACTTCAAATAATAATAACAGCAACAACACCAATGACTATAATTCCTCTTTCATGATGTTAACTACACCTACTAAAAATAATGAGATTTCAAAAGGAAAATCTGTTACACCTTCTTCAAATGCCTTTGAGTTTACTCCAACTAAAGGTAGAAAATTATATCCTTCAATTGGTAGTTCTTCTCCTCCTCCTCTTAATAATAATTTCAATAATAAATGCAGACATAATTATAGATCAATGATATCTTCACCTCCTAATATTTTAGATGAACATATATGTGATAAATCATATATTGATAAAGATAATCCTCAATTTTTAACTGAAATGGAATTATTACAAAGAAAGTTCTTTTCATCAAATATTTGTACAAATGTCTTGGGTGAATTAGGAGATAGATATGATAAAGTTAGACAAGAAGAATTAGAAAATATTCAACATTTAAATGCGAATTCAAATGATGATGATTTAAAAAGAAGAAATTCTCATAGATATTCTTGGGTTCATAGATCAAGATTTAATAAAATGGAATCTGTTTCTAGTCATTATGCTGCTAAGAAAACAAGACAATCTATTACTCCAAGTACATCTAAACAAACTACACCTAAACATAGAAGATTAGTTGCACATGTGAATCCTCTTGGAATGGATGATGAAATGGATACCCAAGGAGATAAAAGAATTACAATGAATCCACGTTTAGAAAGTGCTTCAAAGAGATTAAAGACACCAAATGGTAATTTTAAAGAAGTTGAAAGTCCAACTAGACCTTTTAATGAAAAATTAAAACTTAAAGAACAACAACTACAAAAGTTACAATCTTTAGGAAGTGCAATGAATAAAGTTACTACTATGCCTCCTCCTTCTCTTCCAATATCTTCAAATAAATTATCAAGTTCTCCTATCAATGGTTATAAAAGATTATATCCTGATTTGAGAAACAAGAATTCTTCAATTTGCTTATCAAATAAATCTTCTAATCAATCATTATCTAGAAAAGTTTCAACTCAAACATTATCAAGAAAAACTTCCACCCAAACATTATCAAGAAAGACTTCTACTCAATCTTTATACAACAAAACTTCAAATCAAAGTTTGGTAAAAAAGAAATCAAGTATGGAACTTTCTTCAAATATACCCTCTCTCAGATCAAAAGCATCTATGGACTTAATAGGATCTAGAAATTCTAATACTTTAGTTAAAAAGAAGTCATCATTGGAATTATCAAAGCCTCAAACATATACATCATTAAACCGTAAAGAATCTTCTAATGAACTAGGAAAATCGTTATCCAGAAAATCTTCATTACCATGCTTAAATAAGAAATCATCTTCATTAGGGCTAAGAAGGAAACAATCAACATTATCTTTAATGGATCATAATACTAATACAAAACAACAATCTCCTACAAAACCTTTAGATAGTTCACATCGTCTACCTTCATATTTATTACCAACTCAAGCATCATTACAAAAATCAATTTCATTTAATAATAAAGGGAATAAAAATTCAATGCATAAAAGTCCATCTCGTACAACTATTCCTAAACTTAATGATAACAAAATTTCTCCATCAAGATCATGTGTTAATTTAGCATCATATTTGACACCAGGTTCTAAATTACCATCACCTAATAATCATATATATCTTGATCAATCACCGGATTCTAATTGTCGACTTCCAAAGTCTAAAACAATGTCTAATATATCTTTATCTCCCAGTTCATCATTTAGAGATTTATCATCACCTCTTGCTCCTTCAAATATTCCACGACTTGTAAGACCTTTGGCTTACGAAAAATTATCAACTGCTAATTTGAATTATAGTGATAATTATAATGAAAATGTTTTTAGTCGATTAGATAAACCTTCAAGACCATGGAAATAAAACCAATTTGATACATCCTTTTTCGATTCATTTTAATATCCTTTTATCTTTCTACTATGTACTTTATATATAGCTTAATTATTTATTCGTTCGATTCATTTATCTTCCTTTTTTCATGATTTTTAATATTGCATTTTACATATATTCCTACAAACAAAACAATTTGTTTTTTCTTTTACATTTGATTTTCAGTTTTTTACCTTGTCTTAGTATTAAATCTTAAAAAATACGAGAAAATAACTATAATATAACAATATAACTACTACGTAGTGTAGTAATTCCTCATTCATATCATATAAGAACTCGAGCGAGAATTCGAAGAGTGTAAATAGACTAATAAGTCACTAAAATATAATTGTTTCCACACTTTTTTGAGTTTTGAAAAATCTCAGATTTTGATTTTGATTAACATCTTATCTTTATTTTAAACTCATCAAATTAGCAATGGGAGAAGGAAATATTAAACATCATGCTGATTATAGCAATTTTGAAGAAACCATTGAAAAAGAAGAAGCATTAGAATTATTATTGGATTCATATACAGCATTATCAGATTCACAAACTAATTGGGTTTGTAACTTAGCAAACTGCAGTTCATTATTATGGTATACATATAATGAAGCTTTAAAAAATAAAGTCAATTGGTCAGGTTTTTATTTATTAGATCCTAAAAATTCAAATCAATTAATTCTTGGACCATTTATGGGTAAAGTTGCTTGTCAAACAATTCAAATTGGTAAAGGAGTTTGTGGAACTGCTGCTTCTACAAAATCAACTCAATTGGTTAAAGATGTTGAAAAATTTCCTGGTCATATTGCTTGTGATGGTGAAACAAAAAGTGAAATTGTTGTTCCAATCATTGTTAATGGTGAAGTTAAAGGTGTTTTAGATATCGATTGTTTACAATTAAATGGATTTGATGAGAAAGATCAAGAAATTTTGGAAAAATTATGTGAATTGATAGCAAAAAGTTCTGAGTGGTAAAAAGTATTTTACAATTTTACAAAGAATGGATACAATTTTATAATTTATATTATTAGGAAAGAATATAGCTTAATAAACATACTATGTAGGTTCTCGATCTCCTCAAGAGCATAAAGATATCAGTCGTTGACAGTTTTAATATCATCTTTATCCTTATGTATATTATCTTTATCTTCACTCTCATCTTCTGTAGCTGGTGTAGAGGAACTAGAGTTTGAAGTTATAGTTATAGTTGGAAGTTCGTCTCCCTGAAGCTGTGTATTGATTATATCTGTCTCATCTAACTCAAATTCGTCTGCATCTGGATCATATGTACTCTCCATATCAGTACTAACACTTGATTCTGATAGATATGACTCTAAATCTATAGCAGCTCTCCGTATTCTATACTTACGATGTTGCTTAATCATGTATGAATGATAGTAATTCGAACCAACAACAGCTAGAACTGATCCTCCAACATTAGCCAATATATCATAAACATCGAAAGTTCTTGAAGGTGCTATTATATGTTGAATAAATTCACTTCCGACCCCACCAACTAATGTACAAATTATAAAAGTAATATTTCTAATAGTTCTCATTGAATTAGAATCTAAAATCCAATAGAATAAAAAACTCATAACAAAAAACATTGTGAAATGGATCCATTTATCATGTGGTAGTGAAATGTCTGCAAATCCTAGGTAGGCAGCTAAAATAATTGATGATATAAAACCTATTGGAAGAAGCAAACGGAAAGGTTAGTAAAAGTAATTTCACACATAAGAAATGAAAAGTAAACATACCAAATAAAACTGACTTTCTGATTCGCATTGCTGGATTGACTGATTTATTAAACTATAACAGCTATTTTATTTGAACGTAGTGAGCTAAAGAAGAAAGGGGGTTGTTTTTGTTTTTATTCTTATTCGTTTTCACTTGATCATCTTCATCATCAATCAAACCTCCTTAAATACCGAAATCACAAGCCTCAAAATAAAAGAATGCGCCACTGGTGGCGCACCGCTCAGATAAGACTTTATCAGTTTTGAAGTTTTGAAGTTTGAAAAGGCAATTAAGTAAACCAGAACATTTAATTTACACATCAATTAGCATTATATTTCAAGAAAGACAGTATATATATGCTATTATCTTTGTCATGTCAAGAGAATGAACCAGTTGAATAATCGTTTACAATGTGGAATATGCTCAAAAGATACACACTCTTACACTGCTCTTCAAAATAAAACCAAGTTTTACTGTCCTTCTTGTATTCATTTCAAAATTTTGAAAAATAAAATAGGTCAGATTACTTTAGAATATTTCGATAATAAAGCTAGACCTGAAATTGAAAAGGTGTTGGGAAATTGTATTAATGGAAGTGCTTCTATATTCTTAACGAATTTCTTAGAAGGCAACAAAACTGAAGATGAAACTAATGAAGATAATATTGATGATAAGAAGAATGATACACTTCAAAAGATAATTCCTTCAACTGAATCCACTGCTAAGTTAGCTCATATGCTATTAAACGTTGAATTGGCTCAGTATAAGAAAAATTTAGGACATCTGAATCGTAAAATCCAAGAAAATGATGAACATAATCAAATTTTAAGAGATAGAATTGATTCATTAGCCAATCACATTAGACAGCAGAAGCAAAAATTAGCTAAAAGTAAGCTTGATTTAGCTGAAAATCATATAGCAAAACTTGATAATATTGAGGTTTCTAAGAAAGAACTAAATGATATAAAGTTAAAGAATATAGAGAAGCATTTGATAAATTTGCGTTCACGAAAGATTCAAAACGCTATACGAGTTCTAGATGTCATAGTTATTGAAAACTTGAGCTCAGATATCAATGATGAAAAAAGCATTTTAATGAGTTATACTTTCCAAAAGCCCGGTGATAGCAATTTTCCTCTTTTAACACGAACACTAAGTCTGAAACAGCTACCTCCAACAGATGACCTACGATTGTCTATACAGTTTGTTCCCATTATTTCTCCTACAAAATATTTTAGTTATACGTTAAAACTTATTAATGAATCTTTGGAAAAAGTCTGTGTTCTAATCAATTTAATTGTTAAATATTTGGGAATTGATGTTCCATATCCCTTCAATAAAGAAACAATTACGTCAAATGAATCATATCATTTTCAGGGGTTCACTAATAAGAATAATCTAACAGGAGAATCATTTCCATTATATCTTGCATATAAAAACAGCAAGAATAGTTCTGATCCTGGTGAAGCGTTTATAGATTTAAATGTTACTCAATTAAATATGTTCAGTGGTGCTATATCACGGTTAATAATAAATATAATTACACTTTGTAAAGAAATTGGAAAACCTTTGGATATTGAAACAATGAAGTTTAAAGATTTATTGAAATTTGATGAACTGCTTGTGAACATGGTTCTTTCTTATGATAAATTAAAGGGTTCAACTCATAAACAGAAAGATGTTTCTGAGAAAATAGCTAGTAATCGAAAATCTTCATTCACTCAGTTTTGGTCGAAGTTTAAAGGATTTGGAAATAACTCTACTATAGTAGATAAGAATATAGAAGAGAAGCGAGAAGAAGAAGAACAAGAGAATATCAAATTGAATCAAGAATCAAGAACTAATTCAAGCATTACTTTTCTGAGTGAGTATATGAAAGCAGAAACCATTAATTTAACAAGCAGATTCACAAATGGGAGCACATTAGCATCATCAACATCTTCAGCGTCTACAGTTCAGATTCCAACGATAAATTCAAGCAACAACGTTGTTCCTATTACAAATATTGATGTCCCAGCAAATTTGGTTATTTATGATATTAACAAATTAAACCAGAAAATTGAAGATTATTTCAAATACGAAATTCATAAAATACTTGAGGCCAACAATATGACAAATACAGGAATGTCCAATACAATTGATACATTCCAACAACTTACAATTACTAATTTAGCAGCCACTGTTGGTGGTAATTCGATTTCTGCTAGATCCCTGTCTGATTCACCAAGACTTAAACCTGTTACAGATAAAAATTCCACTAACTCCAATCGTGCTGAAGGATGGAAAAAGAATCATAAACCATTACCATTGAACCATCAACTCAGCTTAAGTAGATTACCAAAACCTACTATGACCATTAATAACAAGAAAACATCATCTTTGGATAATTGGGAGATGATTTGAAAACTGTATAATAATAACTGTATAGAATTAATCATGTTGTAAATAAATTGGCGAATCAACGCTAACTACTTCACGTGACATTTTCGACGCGTCCATCGCGATCGACGCATTGCATTACCCGGCATGAACTTGAACATGTAAAAGTAAAAGCAGTTTATAATGGCTGCTTGATTTATCTCAACCATTAAAACTAGAGTTTTACTACAACTATAAGCATCTCTTATCTTCACTTGGATTTTATCATTAATAGATTACAGTCAACATCTGTGTTTTCCATTATCAATTGAGTACTTGAGATTGCCTAACTTTACTTATTTATTATCATTATAATGCTTTCTGATAAAGAATTATGTATGTATAACTTACCATCTATTGTCATTAATACAATTAATTGAAAGATTTACTAACATTTTCTTTGTTTTATTACTTATTTAGTCGAATTAAACAAACAAGCTGTCACTGAAGGTTTCAAGATCCAACCACGTATCAACTATAATACTGTGGGTGGTGTTAATGGTCCTTTAGTTATTTTAGAAAATGTTAAATTTCCAAGATATAATGAAATTGTTAACTTAACTTTACCTGATGGTACCAACAGAGCTGGTCAAGTTTTAGAAGTTAAAGGTGATAGAGCCATTGTCCAAGTTTTTGAAGGTACTTCTGGTATCGATGTTAAAAAGACAAGGGTTGAATTTACTGGTCAAAACTTAAAGATTCCAGTCTCTGAAGATATGTTAGGTAGAGTCTTTGATGGTTCTGGTAGACCAATTGATAACGGTCCAAGAGTTTTCGCTGAAGATTATCTAGATATTAACGGTTCTCCAATTAACCCATTTGCTCGTATCTACCCTGAAGAAATGATTTCTACTGGTATTTCTGCCATTGATACTATGAATTCTATTGCTAGAGGTCAAAAGATTCCAATTTTCTCTGCCTCCGGTTTACCACATAATGAAATTGCTGCTCAAATTTGTAGACAAGCTGGTTTAGTTAGACCAACTAAAGATGTTCATGATGGTCATGAAGAAAATTTCTCTATTGTCTTTGCTGCTATGGGTGTCAATTTAGAAACCTCAAGATTTTTCAAACAAGATTTCGAAGAAAATGGTTCCTTAGAAAGAACCTCATTATTCTTAAACTTGGCTAATGATCCAACTATTGAAAGAATTATTACCCCAAGATTGGCTTTAACAACCGCAGAATATTTAGCATATCAAACTGAAAGACACGTTTTAACAATTTTAACAGATATGTCTTCTTATGCTGATGCTTTGAGAGAAGTTTCTGCTGCCAGAGAAGAAGTTCCAGGTAGAAGAGGTTATCCAGGTTATATGTATACCGATTTGTCTACTATTTATGAAAGAGCTGGTAGAGTTGAAGGTAGAAATGGTTCTATTACTCAAATTCCAATTTTAACCATGCCTAATGATGATATTACCCATCCAATTCCTGATTTAACTGGTTATATTACCGAAGGTCAAATTTCTGTTGATAGACAATTACATAATAGAGGTGTTTATCCACCAATCAATGTTTTACCATCTCTTTCGAGATTAATGAAGTCTGCTATTGGTGAAGGTATGACTAGAAAAGATCATGGTGATGTTTCCAATCAATTATATGCCAAATATGCTATTGGTAGAGATGCAGCTGCTATGAAAGCTGTTGTTGGTGAAGAAGCTTTATCAACTGAAGATAAATTATCTTTAGAATTCTTAGAAAAATTCGAAAAGACTTTTATTTCTCAAGGTGCATATGAAAACAGAACTGTTTTTGAATCATTGGATCAAGCTTGGTCATTATTAAGAATTTATCCTAAGGAAATGTTAAACAGAGTTTCACCAAAGATTTTGAAAGAATTCTATGACCGTGAAAGAACAGAAACAGAAGAAGCTCCATTGATTGAAACATAATTAAGTATATATTAATTTGTCATTTGAATCAAAATATTAAAAAAAAATAATTATAATTTATAAATTTTTTTAACAAAAATATTCACGTTAATCAGTTTATTTCTTTATTTCTTTTTTCTCGTTGATCAATTAATATTCATTCTTTAATTGTTCTTAGAGTATATTAATATTGATATACTTTTGTTAAAACTGTATCTTTTTGTTTTTATTTCTGTTCTTGCTCTTCCATTTTTGTTTCTTGGTTTTCTTTTCTTCTCTCTGAACGCATTATTTTTATTTTATTTTTATCGTATATTATTATTACCTTCATTTACATTTCTCTTAATTCATTTGAATAAATATAAATATACTATTTGAATTGAATTTGGGATACAGTATTACGTCACGCGGGTTAAAGCAAAACGATAAAAGAGCATTTGCTAGAAAGCCCTAGCTCTACCAATTCCTTTCAACCTTTTCGCCCTTAAACAATCATTTGTCGTCTATTTCTTGAGCTACTATAGCTGTATTAATTAGATGGACTAACTATGGAGTTCAAGGCAAAGTCGTCATATTCTGTTGATCAAAATGGTTACAAGAAGATTAATTCAATTCAAGATTTACCTTTAGAAGTTCAACTTGATATATTCAGACTGGTTCCACACGATCTTAGAGCAACATGCAAACAATACTACATATTCCATAACTCGTATTACTATGATAAACTTATAAAAGAAATGGGACCCAATATACTTTACACCATGTCGATTTATGACCTCCCTTTTCTTATCAATTATATCAAATCATTTGATTATTGGAGAAAAGTAACTAGAGAAATCATTACAACATCAAATAAATTAGATGATTATATTACACTACAAAATAAAAGAAGAAATTCTAATCCAACTTTGGTCATAAATTGTAAATATATTGCTGATTCCTGGCATCTAATTTATGGTATTTATAAAAACAGAAGATTATTTCTTGAATATTCTGATTATCAAGTTGATGAACCCAAATCTGATTTAAGAGGTGGTATGTTATATGTGGATCAAAGTTATATGCTCAAATATAAGAAATCAATCAAATTATCACCTGGTTTATATAATCTTTCATGTGGTTTAATTATTAAAAGTGCTCGTGGTTTTAGTTCAACACAATTTAGGGTATCAAGATCATCAACTAATGAAAGATTACTGAGTTTCTTTCCTCCCATGAATTTTGCTGATCTTATCCCTCAAGATAAATTTACTTTATTAAATGTTGGCTTTTTTGAAGTTAAGCCAAACACACAGGCTGAGAAAGACAAACAATTAAATGACTCACCTTTAGTTGATATTGATATTATTTTAGAGGAAACTGGGTTATATCTAAAATCAGGATTTACAATATGTTACATTGACGTCAATGCATACACATCATCTGAACTAACTATTAATCATCAAGGTGATTTAAAACCAATTGATCCAGCTAGTAGTTGGATTGCTTGGTGGGCGGAAAATATGGTTCCAAGATCTGGTTTACTTATTAACGAATTATTAAAAGCATTATATAAATCAGTTAACAGATCATTATCGGTAGTTATACCCAAAGGAGAAACTCCTTATCAAAGAATTGGTAGTTTTGCAGAACTAAATCTTAAGAATCCAAAAGCATTGAGTGAGAGATTACATATTGAACCAATCAGTGAAGACATTGAAGATGTTGAACGCAATACTAATGCAAATGATAAAGAAAATGAAAACGAAACTGAACCTGAACCTGAAGAAGATTTTGATGACGATTATTCGAATATTGACATTGAAAACTATAATAAAAAGTTTTATTCCCCATTTAATGATGAAGGCGAACCATTGCTAAGATGTTTCAGATTTTGTAATATGTATGGTAAAAGAACTTATGAAAGAAGGACTTCTATTTCCTTGGAAAAAAAAAGTATTCCGAGAAGAGATGAACCATTGAAATGGAAACTTACAAATATGCTATATGATTAATTGTTTACGCATTTTCTATTTATTTACGGCTCTACGAATTTATGTTTTTACATTTGGTTTTGGTTTTGGTTTTGATTTTCTTAGTTCCTATAGTTCTTGATTCTTGCGTGATTCTTGATTTTTGTTTTATATTTTTATCTTTTCATCATAATTCTTTTTCTTTAACTAAAATATTTTAATAACTATTCTTGTAAATTTATAGCATCACTAACTTATTTTGATAATTTCAGATGTACAAATTGTAGTTATTGTATTTGTAAATAGTAAATTTTTAATGATTCAAATGAACAGTTGATCCTAGATTGAAATTATTAGAGACTATTTTCAATACATTATATTTAGATTATAGTTTTTGGCATGAAATTTGTCTTAGTCTTAGTTTCATATACTGATAAAATTTTAAGGTTATAGTCAAAATTCAGGGATCAAGTGAAAAATTAAGAAGAGTAGGTAAGGTGAGAATTTAGGTCCTTTTAATTCACTTAGTTCTAAAATTGGTCAAAGAGAGAGGAAAGTTACATTTTAAATTATATCATAGACAAAACTATTAGCCGAATCAATTATAACTCATTTCTGGACCATTGCTGGGACACATATAGAAAAACATTAAAGAATGAAATATGGCATCGGAATTCATTTCAAAACACCCGTGCACCAGAGAAGATTTGACGTATTAAGGTATCACTTAGTGAGCGTTTTCCGAAAACATAATTGGTCGAGTGGTCTAGTTGGTTATGGCACCTGCTTAACACGCAGGTAGTCCCCAGTTCGATCCTGGGCTTGATCAATTCTTGGATTAACTCGAAAGAGTTGGTTCTTTTTTTTCCAATCTGTGTATTTAAGTCAATTTGCCAACTTCAATTCACCTACATATACGTACACTGTAGCAAAGTTAAGTAAAATTCATATATTAAGTCATCAATTCGATGATTTTTCAATCGATATATTAAGAAATTCCAGAAATTCATGAATCAAGATTCAAGAATTTAATTAAATCCTATTGAGGCAAAAAGGGGTAAATAAATGGCTGGAGTTGGACCGCGGTTATTCCCCAAAAGGAAATCGACGCAGTTTGAGTCGATCGTCCAAGCCGCAAACTTTAAATTTTTCCTAATTTTGTTTCGTGTCATCAGAATTTAACGTTGAAAAGTCCTTCCAAGTAAAATTTTCACAGATATTGTTTTTGTAAATCATACACTTCTATCTTTCTGTTTCCCTTTTATCTTTCTCATTAGAAAAGAAACCATCGTTACACAGAATCCCTCATCATATTTGTCTGAATAACATCCCTCGAACTCATCTCATCTTTATCCCTAACACCATCATCATCCGTCTTCTCAACAACATATCTTCCCTTATCTTAAAAGTTTCTCATCATTATTCATAGAACTTTTAATTTCCTTTTATTCCATTTTCTCATTTTATTTCACTCTCAAATTCTCACAATTGTTTAATTGTAATGACTTCTGAATCATTATTTGATAATAACCTTTCCTCAGAAACATCTGAATCTAATACCGTCCCAAGTTCTTCAGATGATTTAATTCCTGCTGATGTTAATTTCGGTAATACTTTAATTACTTATAGAGTTTTAGTCTCTAGAAGAGAAGCTGGTGCAATCATCGGCAAAAACGGTGATTCCATTGCTCATGTTAGAGATACAACTGATATCAAAGCTGCCGTTTCCAAAGTTGTTGATGGCTGCATGGATCGTATTTTAACCGTCACTGGTGTCGTTGATAATGTTCCAAAAGCCTTAGGTTCTTTTGCTCAATCAGTTACAGATGCTAATGTTGCCACTGTTAATGAGGCCAAAGAAAATAAATCTGATCCAACTTCATTAATTTCATACAATTTTTTCCCATTAAGAGCTTTAAACCCACATCCACCATTTGATGATGAAGCTTATGCTAACACTTTAACTTTAAGATTATTAATTCCTCATTCTCAAATGGGAACATTAATTGGTAAAGCTGGTGCTAGAATCAAGGCCATTCAAGAACAATTTCACGTTAAAATGGTTGCTTCCAAAGAATATTTAAAGAATTCAACAGAAAGAGTTGTCGAGATTCAAGGTCCAAGATCAAATATTGAAGATGCTATTTCTGCTATTTCCAAATGTTTATTACGTGATTATCATGGTGTTGCAACTACTCTTTACTATGTTCCTTCCCCACGTCAAGTTCCTTCATCTAGAGGTCCTAATGGTAGACCAATGAGAAACGGTAATGGTAGTGTTAGAGATGTTACCGAAACTGTCAGTTTCCCAGGTGATTATGTTGGTGCTTTGATTGGTAAAAAAGGTCTTAGAATTCAAGAAGTTAGAAGATCAACTAACTGTACAGTTAATATTGACCCAGAAGATGATGAGCATGGTGATAGAATCTTTACCTTAACTGGTACTAGATCAAATATCGAAAGAGCTTTATCATATCTATATTCATTCTATGACAAAGAAAAACAAAAGAGAGAACACGATACTAGAGAATAAGTCAGAATTCCTCCTCTTTTAGTTTAAAATCGACTCCTTTTTTACCTTCATTTTTTATATCTATTTAGCTTTATATCATTGCTCTTTTTATTATTTGTTTGCTGTATATTTTTTAGGATATGTAAATTTTTTGAAGAAAACTTAACCTACTTTTTTTTTTTTGAAATTTATAATTCATGTGATTAACGAATACAATTTATCGTTCAAAGTTATGACTTGTAAGTTGCAATGAGGTATATACAGTATTGTATATATTTAATTAAAGTAAAGTCACTGTAATGAGCTACGTATAGTGTATAAAAACTGTGTAATCGATGTGTAGTGTATAAAAACTGTGTAATCGATCCAAGAAATCATAAATCATATATTGTTCAATTAATTTAATTACAAATTTAAATATATTACCCGCCAGCAGTTAATTAGTAAGGGATCATGAAATGCCTTAACTGCGTTAAGTATATACGTAATTAATTCAATTCATTTTGATTTTCAAATTTTTCATTATATCGATATCTGTACGTATATGTAAAATTGTAAAAAGAAGTTGAAAAAGCATGCTTCGGAACAACTAGCCGTCTGCTCGTCTGCTGGAAAAACTTGAGCCGCGAACCGGATTAAGCGATAAAAAATGGGCTACTGTTCACAATTATATTAGCGGCAGTTAATTCGTATACGTGATGATTCACTTCTATAATAATCAACCAATATTGTTGTGTAATCATCTATAACAATGTGAAATTATATAATTTAAGGTTGGTTTCATCAACTTTCATGATTTTATCGGCTCTGCATATGGTTCGGAACAGACTTCCGGTGTATACTTGGCGCCTTAACAATGAACAATGGGTTAACAATGTGAGTCTTTCTTAAATCCTCCAACCTGATAATAAATATATCACAAGAATTAATATTTGCTATAATTATCGATCTATGATTTTTGCTGGATTATACTATAAGATATCGGTGAACTCATCCCCTTGATTTTTCAATGCACAAACACTTGAAGTTATATAAATATGAATGCTTTTGCTGGTTATTACTACAAAGTACTTACAACTTTCAAATAATTAAATCAAATAATTAATTATTTATACATTATCTACAATGAATGATAAATTAGAAAGTGTCAATACAACTGATAACGAATCATTAAATAGCAGTTCATCATCTGCTGATTCAACTCATGGTTTAGATGGTTATATGCCACAATCAATGGTGGATAATTATTTAACAGAAAAAATCAGTCGTAAAGATTCTGAATTAGAAATTGGAAGAAGAAATAGTATTCATAGTTTATATCCTGATCAAATAGTTGTTAATGATCTCCAAGGTTCAAGATTAGATAATAATTCTGTTGATGCTGAATCTGAAGACAAATATGATCCAAATGAAGTTTACATAGAACCTGGTGACAAATGGGATATGTATATGCTACCAACTTGGAGAAAATGGTTCATTGTTGTTATTTTATCTTTAATTGGTTTAGATATTTGTTCATTATCATCTTGTTGGTCTCTAAGTACTGATTTAATTACTGAATATAATGTTTCTCATGAAGTATTTGTCCTTGGTATATCAACATTTATATTTGGTATGGCATGTGGACCATTATTTTTATCTCCTTTAAGTGAATTCTATGGAAGACGTTTAACTTATATATTTGGTTTGGTTTTATGTATAGTATTTCAAGCAATTACCTGCTTTTCAAATAATTTTGGTGCTATGCTATTTGGTAGATACATGTCTGGTCTATTTGGTTCTGTTTTCTTGAGTGTTGCTCCTGGTACTATCTCTGATATATTTCCAAAAGAATCTATTGGTGTTCCTTTGTCCATTTACTCATTAACCCCATTCCTAGGCCCTACCCTTGCTCCATCCTTGGCTGGAGGAATAACAATATCTTCAATTGATTCAATGTGGACTTTTTACATCTTACTTATATCCACTGCCTTCTTATTTGTTCTATTATTAATTGGAGTTCCTGAGACTTACAAACCAATTCTTTTAAAATGGAAAGCTGAACACTTAAGAAAAGAAACTGGTAATGATAATATTTATGCACCTTTAGAAAGATCAAGTCAAGGATTATTTAAAAGTATCATTAATGCACCAAAAAGACCTTTATGTGTATTGCTATTTGATCCAATGATGACTGTTCTTTGCTTTTATTCTGGTATTGTTTTAGGAATAGTTTATCTTTTCTTTGTTTCCATTCCTTACACTTTTAAATTAGTTTATGGTTTTAATTTATTTCAACAAGGTTTAGCTTTTATAGGAATGGCTGTTGGTATGATTTTATCATCAATTTCATCACAATATTTTAGTAAATTATATTTAAGACTTTGTGAAAAGAATGGTAAATCAGAACCAGAATTTAGATTCCCATCATTAATGGCTGGTGGTTTATTAGCACCAATTTCACTAATATTATTAGCATTTACAACATATAAACAATGTCATTGGATTGGTCCTATTATTTCATCTGGAATTTATGGATTATCAACTGGTTTAATTATTACATCAATTTTTACATATACAATTGATGGATATAAATTATTTGCTGCTTCAGCTGCTGCTGCTAATACATTTACTAGATGTAGTATGGCTGCAATTTTTCCATTATTTGGTTTACAAATGTATGAAAAATTGGGAGTTCATTATGCTACATTACTTTTAGCTTGTATTTCACTCTTATTAACTCCAGTTCCATTTATATTTTATAGATATGGTAAGAAGTTAAGAGAGAAAAGTCCATATGCTTGGAATGATGATGATAACTAATAATATTAATAGATTTAATAGATTTTTTATTTTTGCTTATATATGTTTTAGACTTTAATTTTACATTAATCATAATTTAATATAATTATTCAATTCTTAATTGGATCTAAAAGATTAATTGAACGAATAGTACGTCGAATATCAGTTCAATACTACATGAAGAATTCAAACGATATGCGTGGGAGCTACCGTATATACGGTGACTTTATCAGGTTTCGAATTCTACAATCTATACAAAACATATTATAGGGAGATATCAATCTTTTTGAAATCCCAAAACCGTAAAAATATTTTTTAAAAAAAATGAAAGAATCAAATTAAAACTATAAATTATAAATAAAAGTTAAACAAAATTAATTGAATAAAAAAATATTAAATTTAAGCTTCAATTGGAGCTTCTTCAACTGGAGCTTCAGCTTCAACTTCGGCTTCAGCTTCAACTTCAGCGGTAGCAGCAGTAGTAGTGTAAACTCTAGCTTCTGGTTCAGTAATTCTTTCATCTTCTTTTGGTTCAATAACTTTAACGTAATCTGGTAAAGATTTTGGACCAGTTCTTTGAGCAGCTGGATCTTTCATAATTTTAACCTTGATACCTAAAACACCTTGTCTTAATAAGACGTGTCTAGTAGCAACATCAATGAAATCTTTAACTGGTTGACCAGAATGAATCATGAAACCATCAGCGAATTTCATAGCTTTAGCTCTAGCACCTTTAGATTTACCAGAGATAACAACTTCAACACCCTTAGCACCAGATTCCATAACGTATCTAATGACACCATAAGCAGCTCTTCTAATAGCTAAACCATTTAATAATTTATATTTTAAAGATTCACATTGAGTAACAGCAGATAAACCTCTATCTTGAACTTTTTCAGCGTATAAGACAATAGAACCTGGAGCTAATTTAAATCTCTTTTGGATTAAAGAAGTTAATTCCTTGATTCTTCTACCTTTTTCACCTAAAACTTTTTGAGTGTTGGTAGCTCTAATAATAACTTCAGTTTTAGTTGGAGTAATTCTAACTTCAACACCAGCATAACCTTCTTCAGGTAATTCTCTGGTGAAGAATTCGTTTAATTCGGCGTAGAAGACACCATCAGCAACTAGCTTTCTCTTTTTTGAGATGTTTGAAACCATTTTTGTTAATATTAGTTAGAGTAATTAGTTAAAATGTAGTAACACGTTCAATAGTGAAAACATTTTTCAAATTTTTTGGTGAGCGAGGATGAAAAAAATGAAAATTGGATCACGTGCAAGGGGCGAGGGTTACAAACCCTCAGTTACAAAGTCACGCGAACGCGAGCACGTGCCGTAGACAGAGCGACGCGACGGTTTGGTGACAGCAGAACAGGATCCGGAACCGCGGACCCGGATGCCAGGCACGGTTGTCAGTTGGCAGTCGACAACGGTTCTACGATGATGTGTCAACATTG